>JACRUU010000011.1:1548146-1555646 GCA_030449085.1 Kryptopterus vitreolus | reverse complement strand
CAAAATAACGTATATTTTTGCGAGAACGGGACAAAATAACGTATATTTTTGCAAGAACGGGACAAAATAACGGATATTTTTGCAAGAACGGGACAAAATAACGTATATTTTTGCGAGAACGGGACAAAATAACGTATATTTTTGCGAGAACGGGACAAAATAACGTATATTTTTGCGGGAACAGAATAAAATAACGTATATTTTTGCGATAACGGGAAAAAATACATATATTTTTGTGAAACGGGACAAAATAACGTATATTTTTTTGAGAACAGAACGGGACAAAATAACGTATATTTTTGCGAGAACGTGACAAATAACATAACGGACAAATATATTTTTGCCGAGAAAACATCGGAACAAAATAACGTATTTTTTTTGTAGAAACGGGACAAAATAACGTATATTTTTGCGAGAACGGGACAAAATAATGTTATTTTTTTGCGAGAACGGGACAACAATAACGTATTTTTTTGCAGAAGAACAAAGCAAAATCACGTATATGTTTTGGTCGAGGAACGGGACAACAATAACGTATATTTTTGCCAGAACGGACAAAATACATATTTTGTAGGAACGAACAGGAAAATAAACGTAGATTTTTGGAGAAAGGGACAAATAACGTATATTTTTGCGAGAACAGAATAAAATAACGTATATTTTTGCAAGAACAAAGCAAAATAACGTATATTTTTGCAAGAACGGGACAAAATAACGTATATTTTTGCGAAGAACGGGACAAAATAACGAAGATACGGATTTTTTGCGTGGAACGGGACAAAATAACGTATATTTTTGCAAGAACAAAGCAAAATAACGTATATTTTTGCAAGAACGGGACAAAATAACGTATATTTTTGCGAGAACGGGACAAAATAACGTATATTTTTGCGAGAACGGGACAAAATAACATATTTTTGCGAGAGGAACGTATATTTTTTGGACAAAATAACGTATATTTTTGTGGAACAGAATAAAATAACGTATATTTTTGTGTGGGAACGGAGAGCAAATAAAGTATATTTTTGCGAGAACGGACAAAAATAACGTATTATTTTTGCAAGACGGGACAAAATAACGTATTTTTTGCGAGAACGGGACAAAATAACGTATATTATTTTTTTTTGCGAAGGTTAACGGGACAAAATAACGTATTTTTTTGCGAGAAAGGGACGTATATTTTTGCGAGAACGGGAAAATAACGGATTTTTTTTTTTTTTTGCGGGAACGGGTGGGGAACAAAATAAACGTTATATGTTGACGGTAAAAATAACGTATATTTTTGCGAGCGCGCAGAAGAGAAAGGACAAAAATAACGTATATTTTTTGCGAGAACGGGACAAAAATAACGTATTATTTTTGTGTGAGAACAAAATGAGGACCAAATAACGTATTTTTGCTTGGGAACAAATAACGTATTATTTTTGCGAAACGGAGAGACAAAAGAACGTAGGGACAAAATAACGTATATTTTTGCAAGAACAAAGCAAAATAACGTATATTTTTGCAAGAACAAAGCAAAATAACGTATATTTTTGCAAGAACAAACAAAACGGACAAAATAACGTATATTTTTGCGAGAACGGGACAAAATAACGTATATTTTTTTGCAAGAACAAAGCAAAATAACGTATATGTTTGCGAGAACGGGACAAAATAACGTATATTTTTGCCAGAACGGGACAAAATAACATATTTTGTAGGAACAGAATAAAATAACGTATATTTTTGTGGAACAGAATAAAATAACGTATATTTTTGCGGGAACCAAAATAACGGATTTTTTTGCGGGAACGGGACAAAATAACGTATATTTTTGTGAGAACGGGACAAAATAACGTATATTTTTGCGGAGAACGGGGACAAAGAACGTATTTTTTGCGGAAGAACAGTTATATAAAACAACGTATTATTTTGTGTTGGGAACGGGAAACAAAAATAACGTATATTTTTGCGGAGAGAACGGGGACAAAACGTATATTTTGCATTTTAACGAACAAAGCACAATTTTGCCTAAGAAACAAATATATATATTTTTTGCGAGAACGGGCCAAAATATAATTTTTGCGAAAATAATAATAACGTATATTTTTGGGACGGGAAAAATACGTATATTTTGGGAACAGAATAAAATAACGTATATTTTGCGGGAACGGGACAAAATAACATTTTTGCGGGAAAAAAATAACGTATATTTTTGGAACAAAAAAATAACGTATATTTTTGCAAGAACGCAAAATAACGTATATTTTTGCAAGAACGGAACAAAATAACGTATATTTTTGCAAGAACAAAGCAAAATAACGTATATTTTTGCGAGAACGGGACAAAATAACGTATATTTTTGCCAGAACGGGACAAAATAACATATTTTGTAGGAACAGAATAAAATAACGTATATTTTTGCGAGAACGGGACAAAATAACGTATATTTTTGCGAGAACAGAACAAAATAACGTATATTTTTGCGAGAACGGGACAAAATAACGTATATTTTTGCGAGAACAGAATAAAATATACGTCTATTTTTGCGAGAACGGGACAAAATAACGTATTTTTTTGCAAGAACAAAGCAAAATAACGTATATGAGTGTGCGAACAGGACAAAATAACGTATATTTTTGTAGGAACAGAATAAAATAACGTATATTTTTGCGGGAACGGGACAAAATAACGTATATTTTTGCAAGAACAAAGCAAAATAACGTATATTTTTGCAAGAATGGGACAAAATAACGTATTTTTTTGCGAGAACAGAATAAAATAACGTATATTTTTGCAAGAACAAAGCAAAATAACGTATATTTTTGCGAGAACGGGACAAAATAACGTATATTTTTTTGAGAACGGGACAAAATAACGTATATTTTTGTGGGAACAGAATAAAATAACGTATATTTTTGCGAGAACGGGACAAAATAACGTATTTTTTTGCAAGAACAAAGCAAAATAACGTATATGTTTGTGAGAACGGGACAAAATAACGTATATTTTTGTAGGAACAGAATAAAATAACGTATATTTTTGCGGGAACGGGACAAAATAACGTATTTTTTTGCGAGAACGGGACAAAATAACGTATATTTTTGCAAGAACAAAGCAAAATAACGTATATTTTTGTGAGAACAGGATAAAATAACGTATATTTTTGCCAGAACGGGACAAAATAACATATTTTGTAGGAACAGAATAAAATAACGTATATTTTTGCAAGAACGGGACAAAATAACGTATATTTTTGTAGGAACAGAATAAAATAACGTATATTTTTGTGGGAACGGGAAGAAAATAAAAAATTTGGTATGATGGAAGGAAAGCGCCGGGGCACATATGAAATATGGAGGTGGGACTCCTCGTGATTGGTCTGTCATTCCGACAGGTGTGGTGTGATTGGTGCTTCCTGGAGGCGATTCCCACAGTGAGCGTGGGAGCGAGCGGATGTTTGAAAGTGAACTGTTGTTTGTCTCGTTATACTCTTTGTGGATTATACTTTGACACGTCCTGCCGATGTAAACATTCCTTCATGGTGACGGTATTCCCTGATGCCAGCAACCTCCTTTTCCTCCATCTCCTTGCAAAATAGTGTTTCATTTGCCTCCAAATACTTCGGAAGTCAATGCTGCGATGTGATTGGATGTCTGATACACACAAGTCTAATCCACACGAGGCCACACTTTACAAATGAATAGTATTGAATCATGTGAAAAGCTCCTGGAGAAACACTGAACATTTGTTCCGATGCATAATTAGTGTATATATAACATACAGTAAGGGGCACGGTGGCTTAGTGGTTAGCACGTTCGCCTCACACCACCAGGGTCCGGGTTCGATTCCCGTCTCAGCCATATGTGTGTGGAGTTTGTGCATGTTCTCCACCGTGCCTCAGGGGGTTTTTTCTCCGGGGTTCTCCGGTTTCCTCCCCCTCCCCGGTCCAAAAACATGGACGGTAGGTTGATTGGCACCTTGGAAAATTGTCCCTAGTGTATGAATGTGTGTGTGTGTGTGTGTGTGTGTGTGTGTGTGTGTGTGTGTGTGATGGGTTGGCATTCCATCCAGGTGTATCCTGCTTTAATGCCCATAGACGCCTGAGATAGACACAGACTCCCCGTGACACGAGGGAAGATCAGATAAAGCGCTAGAAGATGAATGAAATGAATGAATAATATACAGTAAATAAAAAGGTATATAATGAAAGAGCACGTATGATGAATCCTTTCATCTGAATGCTCGTATATATATAAAAAAATAATAGTAATAAATGTAAATTGCACATGCAAGCAAGAATCTGTGCAGTTAATTAGGACTCACTTTGGCAGATTGTTCGTTTGAGGCTGACCGGAAAACACACTTCATATTCCTATACATACCGGGGGACATGACAGATTTAATTAGTGCTAAAAGGGCAAGTGGCGAGGAGCTCGGTCCCGCAGCACCGCAGTGCCAAGAGATAAATGAGGTATTCCGAGGTGGATCCCGGGATTTACAGCCAGTCAGTCTGTGACGGTTCATTTTAATTTCGCTACAACGATCCTTTACAGGCTCTTTCGCGCGGCACCTGAAATAACGACCGGCGTTCGCTGGCGCATCAGCGCGGCTCCTGCGCGGCGGAGTTAGCCTAGTGGCGATTCCTGCCGACGGTAAACCGGCCTGCGCTACGTTAACATGCCGCTCTCCGGGAGGAGGACTCGGCGAGACACGGCGAGGGGAAAGACTCTCCCCGGGGCGCGGTGGAGAGACGAACGAAAGCGCATTCCGTCCCTGTCTTTCCGTCTCGCCGCTGTACGACTGCCTGCTGATCTGCACTGACACCACTGACCTTTCTCGCTCCGGCTTCTTTGCTCGTGTTGCTCTGAAAAGGCCACGCTATGCGAGACAGACCTGCACCGCGCTCAGACCCCCCCCCACACACACACACACACACACACATAACACCACCACCCTCCTTCATCGCAGTCGCTCAGGACACGAGCGCTCGGGTGGAAAGAGCCTTGATCCTGTTTCTGCGAGAACATTATGCAACCCAGACGCCATGTCTAACCAACAGGACGTATCAGCTCTGTATAATTGAGAGCAAAAGTACAAAAGACGGAGGAGGGGAGCGGAGGAGAGGGGGGGGTGGAGGGGGGGGTTTGTGGATGGGGGGGGTGAACTGGGGGGTGTCGAGGGACGCCCCACTTACAGAAGAAAGGGATGAAAATTTCATAAAGTCACCACTTATCAGGTTGTACAAGCCTTTGCTTATTGTCAAAAGTGTTTTATTTGGTTTTGACGTTCTTAGAAGTAGGTGGAAACGCACTCGGAGGAAGGAGAGAGAGAGAGTAGAGAGAGAGAGAGATAGAGGATAGAGAGGAGAGATAGAGATAGAGGGAGAGAGAGAGAGAGAGACAGAGAGAGAGAGAGAGAGAGAGGGAGAGAGAGAGAGAGGGAGAGAGAGAGAGAGAAGAGAGGAGGGAGAGATAGAGGTGCGAGAAGAGAGTGGAGGGAGAGAGAGAGAGAGTCTTTGGGAGTGATATCGGGATAGAGAGAGTGCAGAGATATAGAGAGAGAGAGAGAGAGAGATTGAGAATAGAGAGATTGATAAAGAGTAGAGTGAAATAGAGGAGCGAGACTAGACGTGAGGGAGAGATCCAGAGAGTGAGATAACTATCTATAGATCGAGGGCGAGACCAGAGAGAGAAGAGAGATGATCGCAGAGAGAGATAGGGAGAGAGGAGCTATAGGAGATAGGATTAGCGAGGAGTGAGATAGAGAGATCGAGATCGATCTAGATCGACTTAGATAGAGAGAGTAGATAGAGAATCCATAGAGAGAGAGATCTGGGGAGATATGAACAGATCTATAGAGAGATATAAGCTTATATAACTATGGTTAAAGTTGGAGATCGCTATGATATAAGCTAATGACTTTATTTGGTTGAGAGATAGATAGAGGAGCATAATGATCTTCGATTAGATGGGAGGGATGATAGCTTATACAGAGAGATATATATAGAGAGATAGAGAGATAGAATGGAAATGAATGAATGTTGCCCTCTCCCAGAGGAAGTAGTTATTTGGCACTGGTGATATAAATGATACGCCTCTCGGTTTTGGGCTCGGGTCGATTTTTCATCTTGAAAAAGGCGGGGTTTCTCAGGTCGGGACGCCCCTCAGATGCAGCTCACGCCGTCTCCAGGTCGGGACGCCCCTCAGACGCAGCTCACGCCGTCTCCACGGGGGACGCCCCTCAGACGCAGCTCACGCCATCTCCAGGTCGTTCGGACGCCCCTCAGATGCAGCAATCTCACGCCGTCTCCAGGTCGGGACGCCCCTCAGACGCTGCTCACGCCGTCTCCACGGGGGACGCCCCTCAGACGCAGCTCACGCCATCTCCATCCTCCTACGCGCCCCCGCCGCTCCTGCATCTCCCAGGCCGGGCAGATAGACCGGCTAAGCGAGCTCAGATCTCCAGGGGGGAGACGGAGGAGCCATCCCCGCACGCGGATACCGGATCACGAGTAACGCCCTCCTACCTACCATGGAGAACGACTCATCTAAACGTTCCCCTCCCCCCTCCAGACTCCCCCCCCACCTCCTCCCCCAGACCGATCACAGGCACCATCGTTTCCTTTACGCCTCTCATCAGCCTCTCCCCTTGTCGGGACGCCCCTCAGACGCAGCTCACGCCGTCTCCATGGAGGACCCCCTCAGACCCAGCTCAGCCGTCTCCAGGCACGCCCCTCACGCAGCATCCCCTCCAGACGCTGCCACGGGGGGGACGCCCCTCAGACGCTACTAGCTCAGGGCGGCGTCCAGTCTCACGCCATCTCCAGGCCGGGACGCCCCTCAGACGCTGCTCACGCCGTCTCCAGGTGGGGACGCCCCTCAGACGCAGCTCACGCCGTCTCCAGGTCGGGACGCCCCTCAGACGCAGCTCACGCCGTCTCCAGGCCGGGACGCCCCTCAGACGCTGCTCACGCCGTCTCCACGCGGGGACGCCCCTCAGACGCAGCTCACGCCGTCTCCAGGCCGGGACGCCCCTCAGACGCAGCTCACGCCGTCTCCAGGTCGGGACGCCCCTCAGACGCTGCTCACGCCGTCTCCACGGGGGACGCCCCTCAGACGCAGCTCACGCCGTCTCCAGGCCGGGACGCCCCTCAGACGCTGCTCACGCCGTCTCCAGGCCGGGACGCCCCTCAGATGTTTGTTGGTCTTTGCGATTCCGTACGTAACAGGATGTCTGTAGGACAATAACAGACTCGGATCCGAGTCCCGTCAGGTGCGTTTTTCTGCCGAGCGACGAATTAAACAAGCGTTTTTTTATTCGGCAGCAAATCACTAATGATAAAAAAAGACAAAGCTTGGAAAATGTCTGCATTTATTTTAGAGCCATTTAATTCTGCAGCCACTAATGCATGATGCGTTGTTTGTGCCATTTGACACAAGTGCCAGATGTTTTTCTTACAGGGATATAATTAGCGCACAGAGGAAAAACTAGACATATTCTTTACTGTGTCCTACT
>JACRUU010000011.1:1538146-1543146 GCA_030449085.1 Kryptopterus vitreolus | reverse complement strand
TGACGGCGGGCACGCAGTTGGTGAGTTCGGTCCAGTCGGCGTGCAGGCCGCAGCTCCAGCCCGTGGAGAAGCGCGAGAAGAGCCACGACTCGTCTCGGCCCGGACGCCGGCACGCGCACTTCTTCTGGCCCGTCTGGCAGTCGCACGGTCGCTCCAGGCGCATGTTGCGCACCAGGTGGCGGCCGAACGTGGTGCCGCCGGTCTTCTGGATGTGCAGGAACACCAGCACGTCGTCGCCCCTCATGTCGAAGTCGACGCGGCGCGCCAGCTCGCGCGCGCTGAAGTTGAACTCGGGCGCCGCGTCCGGCGCGCGTTCGCGCCCCACGTGCCGGGCGCCGTCGGTCCCCACCACCGTCCCCGCCGCCGCCGCGCGTCTCCCTCTCGGATCGCCAGCGTTCCTTAAATGGCACGACTGGCTGCCCGCTGGACAGATGTACTGATACCCGATCATCACAAACAGCACAGCCAAGACCGGAATCAGCAGCAGTTTATTCGGTTTATCGTTCATGATCACTCACGAGACGGGACTGTCCTCGCGACGACAACGATGCATTATCTATCTATCTATCTATCTATCTATCTATCTATCTACATACAGTATCTCACCAACCTTCTCTAAAGACGCCTTGATAAGAAGGGAAATGAAGACGCGTGCTACATGTTGATGCAGTCAGACACAAGTGTCCGGCTTCTGCGTCCATCGGATCCCGCGCGAGCTCGACGACAAAGTTTGAGCAAAAGAAGTGAGGCGTTATAAATAAAAACAACAACAACAACAACCCAGAAAAAATAAAAATCCCCGCGTTATTCCTGTGCACGGCGTGCAGAAACGTGTGCGCGCTCAGGAAAGTGGCAGAGGGAATCGATGCTCCCTGTGGTGAAAACACTGCAGCGTTACAGCGTTACAGCATCGCGTCATCCCGCCGCCGCCGCCGCCGCCGCCGCTCCCGCACGTGCATCCTGCGCGCATCATGCGTGTCCTGACTCTGAGCTCAGCATCGCATCCAGCGCAGGAACCCGACACAGCATCAGCATCAGCAGCCTGGTTGCCAGATTGGTCTAAACTACCCATGAAAGAGAAAATGTAGACGGATACAAACTTTATGTCATTTATTATACACGAATAAAAGAAATGCGTTTGATGGACTCCAGTCATCGGAATGAGGTTATAACTCTGTGTATCTTGTTTTTATTTACAACAAAATGCAGTATAAATGGTGGCACGGTGGTTTAGTGTTTAGCACATTCGCCTCACACCGCCAGGATCTGGGTTTGATTCCCGTCTCGGCCATATATGTGTGGAGTTTGTGTATGTTCTCCCCGTGCCTCAGGGGGTTTTTCTCCGGGTTCTCCGGTTTCCTCCCCCGGTCCAAAAACATGCACGGTAGGTTGATTGGCACCTTGGAAAAATTGTCCCTAGTGTATGAATGTGTGTGTGATTGTGAGTGTGTGTATGTGATGGGTTGGCATTCCATCCAGGGTGTATCCTGCCTTAATGCCCATAGACGCCTGAGATAGACACAGACTCCCCGTGACTTGAGGAAAGATCGGATAAAGCAGTAGAAGATGAATGAATGAATGAATGCAGTATAAATATCAATCGGCCAATTGGATTGGTCCAGAAAACACACAAAAAAGGGAAAGAATGGCAGACTTTTACAGAAGGCTTATTACCTCCCAAATAAGTATTAATAGCAATAGAAGTACAAACCCAGTTGTCATTTACATTCTATGTAAATATCAACAAAATCTTATAATTATCATAGCTATGTGTCATGCATGATTAGCTCATAAATCTCATAACCCTATATTTTATACACAAAATTACATTAAAAAAGGTCATTATTAATATTGTGTCCATTTCAAGACAAGATCATGTTTACCATTGTGAATTCCTTCTTCTCTTCACAGCATGTCTGGGAGCTGAGGTGACCAAAACCCGAGTTTAGAGATGCAGGATTGGAACTGCACAACACTCCTGGGTCTTCTTTGTTGTATTTTTCGTTTCATAAAAGCTCTGGACAGGAAAGTAGACCAGACTACTACAAAGCCATGCGATTTTAATTGTTTTCATTAGTTTTTTTCTGAATAAAGACTTTCTTTTCTCTTCTCTAGATGAAATAAAACAGGATATCATTTTCAACACTGAAGAATTGATGGATTCTTTCCAGGCGTATAAGCTGCATATGCACTACAATCAGATTTGTACCTGGGGAGGGAATGTGATTGTCACATGGTTTGGTAGCAGTGCAGTCTTTTGGCATTACTGTGTAATAAATCTGCTTTATTTCTGTATCGTCTCTTTTAGTTCTGTATTTATGTTCGTCTCGGTCGTGAAGATTGTTTAATTTTACTGCCTATTGTAAAGTTAAAATCACATTAGAGCCACTTGACTTGCCTCTGCTGACGTATGGTTTCTTCTCCATGTCACATTATATAACAAAGACCGTAGAAAATGTGCTGGTGTTTAGTTTTATATTGTTATAAGAGTGAATCTGTATGACGTGATTAAAAAAAGACTAGACATCTTATTTACAATCTATATTTCATTCAGTGTAATTGATTTCTTTGCTTGTTATCTCCATTATGGTTACGACACGTCCCTCACAGCAGGCCTGGATCTTCACTTTTATTCGTATAGTGCTTTTAACAACAGGCACCGTCCCAAAACTGCTTTATAAAGATAAAGTGGTTATAAAATTTCTATTTATACATTAGTACGTTTAAGTGTATTCCTAATGAGTGTGTCAGTGGTGACCGAGGCAAAGGGAAAAGTCAATGAGCAGAACCAGTCTGGAAAGGGAACCCAGTCACAATATACACAATATATAGATACATATAGATACACAAGCACACACACACTATATATATATATATATATATATATATATATATATATATAGGGGGGCACGGTGGCTTAGTGGTTAGCATGTTCTCCTCACACCGCCAGGGTCCAGGTTCCATTCCCGTCTCGGCCATGTGTGTGTGGAGTTTGTCCATGTTCTCCCCGTGTCTCAGGGGGTTTTTCTCCGGGTTCTCCGGTTTCCTCCCCCGGTCCAAAAACATGCACGGTAGGTTGATTGGCACCTTGGAAAAATTGTTCCCTAGTGTATGAATGTGAGTGTGTGTGTGTGTGTGTGTGATGGGTTGGCATTCGATCCAGGGTGTATCCTGCCTTAATACCCATAGACGCCTGAGATAGACACAGACTCCCCGTGACCCGAGGGAAGATCGGATAAAGCGCTAGAAGATGAATGAATGAATGTATATATGGAAATTATTCCTTGTTATATACTGAATATTTATATGAATTATTGCAGTGTGAAATGCACTTCTGGTTTGATGCTAACTGCATTTCGTTGCCTTGTACCCACATGTGCAGTGAAATTAACTGTAACTGCCATAATTCTTATTTTCTTTTATTAGAAATTTCAATGTCATTTTGTTTGTATTTTTTTGGACAGTTGGGAACTTGTATTGTGTTACACGCAGCATAATCTTGAGAGAAAGGAGGTTGTTTGTGTGTACATCATTGTAAGAGGTTGTGGTTGTTGTTTTGTTTGTTTTTGTATAGTGAACTCATTCCCGCGTGGATTTGGGCAGCCAGCGAGGTATATTTCATTCTTCTTTTGTTGGTTAAATTTTGTGTAATCAGTTCTCGTTTGTTAGACAATGTTTACTTACGTTTGTATTTGTTGTTTATTATACAGTTTGAAAGTGCAATTAAACGGGGCACAGTGGCTTAGTGGTTAGCACGTTCGCCTCACACCGCCAGGATCCGGGTTCGATTCCCGTCTCGGGAATGTGTGTGTGGAGTTTGTGCATGTTCTCCCCGTGCCTCAGGGGGTTTTTCCCCGGGTTCTCCGGTTTCCCCCGGTCCAAAAACATGCACGGTAGGTTGATTGGCACCTTGGAAAATTGCCCCTAGTGTATGAATGTGTGTGTGTGTGTGTGTGTGTGTGTGTGTGTGTGTGTGAGTGTGTGTGATGGGTTGGCATTCCATCCAGGGTGTATCCTGCCTTAATGCCCATAGACGCCTGAGATAGGCACAGGCTCCCCGTGACCCGAGGAAGATCGGATAAAGCGGTAGAAGATGAATGAATGAATGAATGAATGTGCAATTAAATCATCAGTATTGCCTGGACGGAGTGATACTGATCTAATAATGAATAAAAGGTGATGTTCTACATCAACACCAGCACACCTGAACCCATGACATCGGAGAAATGACAGCGTCCAAACATCCCATTTCACAAAACCCTCTTTATACCCATCATCCTTCCTGATCTGCAACTTTTACCCACTGACAAAAGGCTTAGAATAAACAAATGTGTTTTTAGTTTTTTAATCCAAACCATTCATTATCGTCGTTGTTAGAAGGATTAAAGAGGGACTGCGTGGTTCACTGGTTAACTCTGCTGATCAGAAGGTCGGGGGTTCCAGCCCAGTTATAACCAAGCTGCCACTCTTGGGTGATTGAGCAACCCTCTCTGCACCAGGGGGCGCCGTCTCATGGCTGGGAACAAACAAGCAGGGATGTGCAGAGGAACATTTTCACTGTGCTGTAATGTTTATGTATAAATACAAAATATTCTATTAATCGATGCTAGCGATGGCGTGCTTTAAAACCTTTTTTTTTAACTTTGGGCAAAAAAACCACCACAGCATTTTAATAGTCATAGGAGAGATTTATGGGCTCGTCATGGAAACGGGTTCTGCTTATAAAACACCAGGTTCTACACCAGACTCCACATTCGCGGCAGGTAAGAGTCGCACACCTGTACGTCATTCAACTGATGAACGTTCGTGCAAGGAAGAGAATAAAAAGAAGAGAAAAAAGAGCGTCAAGTGTGTGTGTGAGTGTGTGTATGTGTGTGTGTGTGTATGTGTGTGTGTGAGTGTGTATATGTGTTAGTGTGTATATATATATATATATATGTGTGTGTGTGTGTGTGTGTGTGTGTATGTGTGTGAGTGTGTGTGTATATATATATATATAT
>JACRUU010000011.1:1515646-1535646 GCA_030449085.1 Kryptopterus vitreolus | reverse complement strand
AGGGTTGTGGGAGCGTATATAGATCAGGACCGGCTTCATAAAATACAGGTTTTTTGTGTGCATTCGTCCATGTGGCCTTTTCTGCTTCATTCATTCATTCATTCATTCATTTTCAACCGCTTTATCCGATCTTCCCTCGGGTCACGGGGAGTCTGTGTCTATCTCAGGCGTCTATGGGTATTAAGGCAGGATACACCCTGGATGGAATGCCAACCCACATCACACACACACACACACACACACACACACACACACACACACACACACATTCATACACTAAGGACAATTTTCAGTGTCAATCAACCTACCATGCATGTTTTTGGACCGGGGGAGGAAACCGGAGAACCCGGAGAAAAACCCCCTGAGGCACGGGGAGAACATGCACAAACTCCACACACACATGGCCGAGACGGGATTCGAACCCGGACCCTGGAGGTGTGAGGAGAACGTGCTAACCACTACGCCACCGTGCCCCACATTATAATAATGCAGATTATTTCATAAATGTACAGTAAACATCAGCGTATCTCCAAACTCTCAAGAGACGATGTTTAGAAAATGTAGTAATTAAAAGTTAAAAATACCTTTAATAAACACAGCCGTGAGTTTTTGCATTACTTTCACTGACAGTAATTAAACATGCGAAAAATCATTAAGTGAAATAAAACCATAATTATGAAATCCTAAAAAGCATCCGTTACACAAAGATAAACATTACATTAAGAAAGGAACCGTACATAAACAGAAAATAAGATAAAACTATGCATTACACATTCATTCATTCATCTTCTATCGCTTTATCCGATCTTCTCGGGTCACGGGGAGTCTGTGCCTATATCAGGCGTCTATGGGCATTAAGGCAGGATACACCCTGGATGGAATGCCAACCCATCGCAGGACACACACACACACACACACACACACATTCATACACTAGGGACAATTTTCCAAGGTGCCAATCAACCTACTGTGCATGTTTTTTGAACCGGGAGGAAACCGGAGAACCCGGAGAAAAACCCCCTGAGACACGGGGAGAACATGCACAAACTCCACACACACATGGCCGAGACGGGAATCGAACCCGGATCCTGGCGGTGTGAGGCGAATGTGCTAATCACTAAACCACCGTGTCCCTGCATTACACATAAAATTACAAATAAAACCAGCGTAATCATCAGTTTACTGAATAATAATAAACAAAATAAAAACAATATATTTATTAATTTTTATTATTAAGTTAAACTGGAAAAATTCTGATTCTTCTTAATTTAAATAATAGCAAATAATTATTATATTTTTATACATATAATAATGTGAAAAAATGATAATAAATCACCTATGGCCATGAGCTTTGGGTCATGACCGAAATGGCAAGATCCCGGATACAGGCGGCCGAAATGAGCTTCCTTTGCAGGGTGTCTGGGCGCTCCCTTAGAGATAGGGTGAGAAGTTCAGTCACTCGGGAGGAGCTCGGAGTAGATCCACTGCTCCTCCACATCGAGAGGGATCCAGCTGGCGTGGCTCGGGCATCTATTTCGGATGCCTCCTGGGCGCCTTCCAGTGGAGGTGTTTCGGGCATGTCCCTCCGGGAAAAGGCCTCGAGGGAAGACCCAGAACACGTTGGAGGGACTATGTCTCTCGACTGTCCTGGGAAACGCCTCGGTGTCCCCCCGGAGGAGCTAGAGGAAGTGTCTGGAGAGAGGGAAGTCTGGGCATCTCTGCTCAGACTGCTGCCCCCGCGACCCGGTCCCGGAAGATGGATGGATGGATGGATATAATAATGTTTTAACAGCAATATTTAATAATGAACAGATTGAAAAACATCTAAAATGGTCTTTTTTTATTATTATTGTGGATTTTCTTGGCAAATAAAAATGCTGATTATATCAATAAGAAAATGAATGCATATATTTATTCATTCATTCATTCATCTTCTACCGCTTTATACGATCTTCCCTCGGGTCACGGGGAGTCTGTGTCTATCTCAGGCGTCTATGGGCATTAAGGCAGGATACACCCTGGATGGAATGCCAACACATCACACACACACACACACACACACATTCATACACTAGGGACAATTTTCCAAGGTGCCAATCAACCTACCGTGCATGTTTTTGGACCGGGGAGGAAACCGGAGAACCCGGAGAAAAAAAAACCCCCTTGAGGCACGGGGAGAACATGCACAAACTCCACACACACGGCCGAGACGGGAATCGAACCCGGATCCTGGTGGTGTGAGGCGAACGTGCTAACCACTAAGCCACCGTGCCTCCTCTATATATATATATATATATATATATATATATATATATATATTTATGTGTCATGCAGTGAACTCCGCAGCATTAATGACATTGTTTTATGGATTTCCCACATTGTTCTGTAACTATAAATCATTGATTTATAGTTATAGGTCAGACGAGCATTTTTTGACGCAGCCGTAAGTTTCCACAGTCGTATCCTTTTACTGAGCAGTTTATGAGAAAACGCCACACTAATAATCCTGGACTAATCCTAATCCTAATATCAACAGCGCTAACACAATTAACCATGGAGATGGCTTTGTGACACGGCGTATTATCATGATGTCGATTGTCAAATACAGCAACACATGGATGCACAAGGTCCGCAACAATATTCGTACTTTTAACACCAAAAAGACACATTTATTTATTATTATAATTAATTATTTATTTATATTATAAATATAAATATATGCACGTTTACTTTGGAAATGTAATAGATTACAGATTATAAATGACGCTATTTATTCGAAATGTGATAATTAGTGTATCTTTTCAATGACTTTGTAAAAATATTGTGATTACTTTTCATTTGTCCACTAGGTGGCGCTTTAAGTTAACATTCAGACTTGCAGCAGATCGTTGCAGCGTTGATTTTGACATTAAATTGTTCAGACGTAACACTATTTGTAATCTTTAACATTTTTGTTTCAGTAAATGTAATTTAATGACATTTTTTTTCTCAGTAACTGTAACAAATTACTGTTACTTTTATTTTGTAGTTAAATTACATAACGCTGTTACATGTAACTCGTTAATCACCCGGTCAGTAACAATAATCTCACTTTTTACCATTACCCCCAAAAAGCCATTTTTGATTATTTTGACGAATTTGCTTTTAAATATATATATATATATATATATATATATATATATATATATATATATATATATATATATATATATATATATATAGGGGGCACTGTGGCTTAGCATGTGTTAGCACATTCGCCTCACACCGCTTCAGGGTCCGGGTTCGATTCCCGTCTCGGCCATGTGTGTGTGTGGAGTTTGTGCATGTTCTCCCCGTGTCTCAGGGGGTTTTTCTCCGGGTTCTCCGGTTTCCTCCCCGGTCCAAAAACAAAACATGCACAGGTAGGTTGATTGGCACCTTGGAAAATTGTCCCTAGTGTATGAATGTGTGTGTGTGTGTGTGTGTGTGTGTTGGTATTCCATCCAGGGTGTATCCTGCCTTAATACCCATAGACGCCTGAGATAGACACAGACTCCCCGTGACCCGAGGAAAGATCAGGATAAAGCGCTAGAAGATGAACGAATGAATGAATGAATGAATGAATGAATATATATATATATATCTTTATCTGAAGATCCACTTTATCCGAAGATCGGATAAAGCGGTTAGAAGATGAATGAATGAATGAATGAATGTATATATATATATATATATATATATATATATATATATATATATGTATATATTCATTCATTCATTCATTTATCTTCTAGAGCTTTATCCGATCTTCCCTTCGGGTCACGGGGAGTCTGTGTCTATCTCAGGCGTCTATGGGCATTAATGGCAGGATACACCCTGGATGGAATGCCAACCCATCGCAGCACACACACACTCATATATTTATATATATACTATATATATATATATATATATATATATATATATATATATATATATATATATATATATATATATTATATATATATATATATATATATATATATATATATATGAAGGCATTTCTCTCTCACTGATTGATGTTTTATCTTGTTTGTGTTGTTTGATTTGAACGTTAAATAAAGCCATTGTTGTGTAGCTCCTGTATGTGTGTAATCATCAGTGCTGTGTGATTCAATAACGACACAAATCCCCGTCTGAGCAGGTGTTCCTTATAAAGTGACCACTGACTGAATCCTCTTATTTGATCATAATAATTGGAACAGATTGTGAATATGTTGCGATACAGTGTGTGTTTTTCTTCCTCGGCTCGTTTTTCAGCATGACAAAATAATCCAGATAAAGGGCATCGCATGACATCATGTGGGAACGAGTGTTGATTACAGTTTTTCTCAGTCACTTTAGTACAATTCTCAGATCAGAATGAAATTCTCAAAACTATTTGTTCAATCTTCACATCATGATGTCACTTGTGCACATCATATAAGCACTTTCTCACTTCTTTGAACGAGTTGCAATTGCTTTGGTACATCCATGCGAAATGATTCTGTACAATTCTCTGCTCTTTGCTACATTATCAATTGTTTATGTCATGTTGCTCAAAATGTATTATATAGTTCACTGTGCGATAGTCTTACTCCTCAAAACACCGAGTCATTCGTTCATCGTATAAGTCATTAACTGCAAAAAGGTTGACCAAGTTGTCATAATGTCACAAACATATTTCTATACATCTCCATTATATGTTTTTTTCTAAATCCGTCCTGAATTGGTAAATTGCTCTCAGGTGACTTGACTTCCTCTAACAAAGGTGCATCTCATTGACAATCAATGGGCAAGTATATACTTTATATGGCTGAAGCACAACACAATGTTCTATGTCTGACAATGGAAGGACAAGGAATTGGACGGGGTCAACAGCCAGAGAGAAGAAGAAGAGGAAGAGGAGTGAGGCTGCGTGGTGGAGGAGTTAGGGGGCAAAACCGAGGAAGAGGCCGAAGACATGTACGTGTTCCTGATGAGATAAGAGCCACACTTGTAGACCATGTTGTCAACCATGGGCTCACAATGGCTGAGGCTGGTAGAAGGGTGCAGCCAAATGTTGGGAGAACAACCGTGTCCTCAATCATTCAGACCTTTCGTCGAGAGAACAGGTGTGTAATCTAAAATATGAACTGTTCTGTAATGCTTCATACAATATTACAGTATTTTTACAATATGTAAAGCTTTTTGCTATATTCAGTAAGTACTGTAAGTAGGCCTACATTTTATACAGGACATTTTATCTTCCTGAATTTTGTATTTTGCATTAAGGAAAGGAAAGGGGGTGATTGGTGGCCATAACCATTAGGCCATGACCGCCCCCATGTTAGGTTGAAGCCAGCCTCATCCATGTAGATGAAGCTGTGCGGCTGTTCACTTGCTTCCAGTTCCATCATACGCTATTACTGTATCTTTTCCACATAGGACTGCAAGACAACTTCACAGGGGCGGCAGAGAGGGCCCCTTTTCACTGCTCAACAGGAGGAGGCTATCTTGCACCATGGTTGTAGAAAACAATGCGATAAGACTAAGGGAGATAAAGAGTGCCATTATAGAGGACAACAACATATTTGCATCTTCTAATTCCAAATCAGAGCATCTCAACCATTGACAGAGTGCTGAAAGGACACCAGATGAAAATGAAGCACACACACAACACACAACACACATTCAACAATAGCTTTACACTGTTCCATTTGAAAGAAATGGTGAAAGAGTGAAGGAACTACACTAATTTACAGGTAAAACTATGGACATGCAGCAACTGTACTGCACAGTAAACACTATACAGCGATATACAACAGTAAGCGTGTTTTTACACATTACACAAATCTTTACACATTTGCTATGGCTGGAGAGTAGAAAAATAATGCAATATGTGATTTATACATTTGATGTAACTCTATCTTGGCCTGCAGCAACTGTACTGCACAGTAAACACTAACAGCGATATACATTACAGTAAGCGTGTTTTTAAAACACAAATAAAAATTCTTGTAATTCATAAAACTCATTTTGTGTCTTCTGTATATAGCGTATGATGGAACTGGAAGCAAGTGAACAGCCGCACAGCTTCATCTACATGGATGAGGCTGGCTTCAACCTAACAACAATGCAGAAGGTGTGGCCGAAATATCATCGGCCACAGGGCTACAGTTGATGTGCCAGGCGAACGGGGCGGGAACATAACCATGGGTGCTGCCATTCTGTGACAATGGTGTGCTTACTCATATTCCCATAATAGGTCCATACAACACAGAACATCTTATAACCTTTCTAGAAACTCTCTACAGAGATCTCAGCCCTGAAGAAGAGAGGGGTCAGAGTGGAGATCACCTGCCAACGTATGTGATATTTTAGGACAATGTGAGTTTTCATCACTCCAACATCATCAGGCAATGGTTTGCAGCCCACAACAGGATGCGGATGGAGTTCATTTCACCCTACTCTCCATTCCTTAACCCTATTGAGGAATTTTTCTCAGCATGGAGATGGAAAGTTTATGATCGCCAGCCACATACACAAATGACCCTCCTGGCTGCCGTGGATGCAGCGTGTGATGACATCACAGCAGACGCCTGCAGAGGCTGGAAAAGACACTCTAAAAGATTCTTTCCACGCTGCATTGCAAGAGAGGACATTCGCTGTGATGTGGATGAGAATGTGTGGCCTAACATACAGGAACGACAAGAGGTGTAGGAAGACCACACCAATTCAAAGTGTAAATGTGAATCTTGTCCAATCTCTTGCAATCAAACAAAAAGGTGTAACTTACATTTTACAATAATTGTCATCAAAACTTTAGCCATAGTTTACATCAGAATCCTCCCTCTAAAGTACACAGTTATATTGACAACATGACTAAGTCATTTGACTGTCTTGTTCGTAGACAATGACACGAGGACTTGACATTCTGATGGCCACTGACATGTTCAATGACATAAAGACTTCGTTTTGAGAGATGAACTAAAGATTTTGAGCAAATTACAGGCTTTTGCAAGAAATCCACAGTGTTTTGCTGTTTGTACAAATTGTTTTGAGAAATGCACACACATATTTGCAAACTTCAATTCTGATCTGAGATTTGTACTAAAGCGACTGAGAAAAACTGTAAGATTGGCAGTTTATTTGCATACAGTAAAAGAATAGTCCAGTTCGAGTATATAATCCCATATAAACATGTTTATACTCCATATCAGTAAACATGATTATTGTTAGTCAGAATTATACACTACATTTACAGAAGTAGGTGTTTACATTCCTGAGTCACATTTACTAATAAATAAACAGTTTCATTCTCGCCGTGTGAAACGAGCCGAAGTGAAAACGCCTCTCCGTCGCCTACAGACACCAGAATACCCATAATGCACTCTGCTGTACGTTCCATGTGCATTCAGCAGATTATTTCCTTAAAGTTTAACGAGAAATGAAGAAGTTCAAAAACAAACAAACAAAACCCTGTGAGAAAGTTCTGTACATAATGTATGTTTATTTACTTGTTTTCTCTTTTTGCTCTTCATTATATAGATAGATAGATAGATAGATAGATAGATAGATAGATAGATAGATAGATAGATAGATAGATAGATAGATAGATAGATAGATAGATAGATAGATAGATAGATAGATAGATAGATAGATAGATAGATAGATAGATAGATAGAAATAGATAGATAGATAGATAGATAGATAGATAGATAGATAGATAGATAGATAGATGGGTAAATGGATAGATAGATAGATAGATAGATAGATAGATAGATAGATAGATAGATAGATAGATAGATAGATAGATAGATAGATAGATAGATAGATAGATAGATAGATAGATAGATAGATAGATAGATAGATAGATAGATAGATAGATAGATAGATAGATAGATAGATAGATAGATAGATAGATAGATAGATAGATAGATATAGATAGATAGATAGATAGATGGGTAGATAGATAGATAGATATAGATAGATAGATAGATAGATAGATAGATAGATAGATAGATAGATAGATAGATAGATAGATAGATAGATGGGTAAATGTATAGATAGATAGATAGATAGATAGATAGATAGATAGATAGATAGATAGATAGATAGATAGATAGATAGATAGATAGATATCCAGTTCTTCTAAACTGGAGAAACTGGTCTCCTCTGTCCCCAGACGTCTGTTGAGTGTTGTAAAAAGAAGGGGAGATGCCACACAGTGGTGAAAATGTCCTTGTCCCAACTTTTTTGGGATTTGTTGACACCATGAAATTCTGAATCAACATATTTTTCCCTTAAAATGGTACATTTTCTCAGTTTAAACTTTTGTTTCGTGTGTTTTGTTCTATTCTGAATAAAATATTACAAGTTGGCACCTACACATCATTGCATTCAGTTTTTATTCACCATTTGTATAGTGTCCCAACTTTTTTGGAATCTGGTTTGTAGATAGATAGATAAAAAGACAGACAGACAAATGGTAGATAGATAGACAGACAAACAGACAGACAGACAGACAGACAGACAGATGGATAGATAGATAGATAGATAGATAGACATAGATAGATAGATAGATAGATAGATAGATAGATAGCATAGATAGATAGATAGATAGATAGATAGATAGATAGATAGATAGATAGATAGATAGATAGATAGACAGATAGATAGATGATGATAGATAGATAGATAGATAGATAGATAGATAGATAGATAGATAGATATAGATAGATAGATAGATAGATAGATATATAGATGATAGATAGATAGATAGATAGATAGATAGATAGATAGATAGATAGATAGATAGATAGTTAGATAAGATAGATAAGATAGATAGATAGATAGATAGATAGATAGATAGATAGATAGATAGATAGATAGATAGATAGATAGATAGATAGATAGATAGATAGATAGATAGATATATAGATAGATAGATAGATAGATAGATAGATAGATAGATAGATAGATAGATAGATAGATAGATAGATAGATAGATAGATAGTAGAGATCGAGATAGATAGATAGATAGATAGATAGATAGATAGATAGATAGATAGATAGATAGATAGATAGATAGATAGATAGATAGATAGATAGATAGATAAGATAGATAGATAGATAGATAGATAGATAGATAGATATAGATAGATAGATAGATAGATGGAGTAAATGTATAGATAGATAGATAGATAGATAGCTAGATAGATAGATAGATAGATAGATAGGATAGATCGATAGATAGATATAGGGTGGATGTATAGATGTATAGATAGATAGATAGATAGATAGATAGATAGATAGATAGATAGATAGATAGATAGATAGATAGATAGATAGATAGATAGATAGTAGGGTGGATATAGATAGATAGATAGATAGATAGATAGATAGATAGATAGATAGATAGATATAGATAGATAGATAGATAGATGATAGATAGATAGATAGATAATGTAATATAATTTGTATATGTAAACACATTAGGGAATAAATAGGACATGTTTGTTTATTAGGCATGTGCTCTCTGTGGTAAACGAACAGTAGAAGTGATAAAGAGTCATTTATTTTAGACACCCACAGGAAATAAAGTTCGTGTGTAAACATTTCATGCAGATCTGTTCCTGTATCAGGATTGACGTGTTTCACTTTAATTTTGTTTTGTTTGTTTGTTTGTTTGTTTGTTTGTATTTGTGTCACTTCACAACAACTCTTGCATTAAATGGAGCAAATCTGAAATTCACTCGCTTCAGTCGTAAAAATCACTGCTTTCTTCACGACATTTTGTGTCTGTAGACTGTTTTTGCGAGTGCGGCTGTGGAGCACTTGAATATTGATCGAGTGTGTGTGTGTGTGTGTGTGTGTGTGTGTGTGTGTGTGTGTGTGTGTGTGTGTGTGGTGTGTGTGGTGTGTGTGTGTGTGTGTGTGCATTCTCATTTGCCACTGTGATTTGCTGTGGCTCTTTCCGTTCTATCTCACACTCATTCCAGCCACAGAAACGCTTCTGCATTGCTTTTATATATGTTTGAAAGTTTCTTCAAAGGTTCTGTGATTTTACACCGAAAGTCATTTCGGAGGGAAAACAAACAAATAAACAACCGGGTGGAGATGTAAATAAAACAACATGTCCTTTAACAAGATGGCCATGTGTTTATTGTAAATTCACTGTGCATCCTTCATTATTTTTCTAGTATTTTAAGGTGGAACTTTGGAGCGTTTCCAAACACACTCCGGTCCCGTAAACACCGACCTTAATATACGTCCCCTTGAGGCCGCCGCCCTTTTTTGTCCTCGGCGCAGTGAAAATTCCATGCCAGCCGGGGGTTTTTGTATTCCGCGCATGACACCAAGACATTCAGCAGGGCTACATTTTTTTTGCCAGGCAGTGAGGAAAAATCGTCCTGGCAGCGTGCACTATTCATGCCTTCATTCTTACATTTCCCTCCGGTCATGCATCAGTGAATGGCATTAAGCCGGGGTTTCTGGGAGATGTTTCGCTGTTCTTAGCACAAACGGGCCTGAAATCCTCTGCCGTGTTTCTCGCAATGCAAAAATACAAAAAAAAGTTGTAGGAAATGTAATAATAAAACCTCAAATAAGCTTAAACGGGTAAAACGGATAAACATTAGTGGGGAAAAAACCTGCGTTTCTTTCTCACTTTATTACAACAGCATTTCACATTCTCTCTTTTATATTCAGTCCAATAAATAAGAGTCATTTGGGTTGTTGGGGGTTTTTTTTGGTTTGATTCTTTTGGATTCCATTATTGCATTTTTTTAAATTTTATTTATTATAATTTTTTAAATTTATTTTATTTTTTATTATTATTTTTGTATTTTTATTTTTTTATTTTATTTATTCATTCATTCATTCATCTTCTAGCGCTTTATCCGATCTTCCCTCGGGTCACGGGGAGTCTGTGTCTATCTCAGGCGACTATGGGCATTAAGGCAGGATACACCCTGGATGGAATGCCAACACATCGTAGGACACACACACACACACACACCACACACACCACACACACATTCATACACTAGGGACAATTTTCCAAGGTGACAATCAACCTACTGTGCATGTTTTTGGACCGGGGAGGAAACCAGAGAACCCGGAGAAAAACCCCCTGAGGCACGGGGAGAACATGCACAAACTCCACACACACATGGCCGAGACGGGAATCGAACCCGGACCCTGTCGGTGTGAGGCGAACGTGCTAACCACTAAACCACCGTGCCTCTAATTTTATTTATTTATTTATTTGTCTTCCCTTCTTTCTTTCTTTCTTTCTTTCTTTCTTTCTTTCTTTTTCTCTCTCTCGTCTCTCTCTCTCCAGACTCCCTCTACACTCTGATCCTGTCTGACCCTCATGACGACCCCACCCCCCCCCCACCCCTCTGATGACGCCTCTACGCCCATAAACAAATTCAGGTACACACTCCACAATAAACATCCTCAAATCACAAACACAACAAATCACCCAAATGAGGTTCTGTGTTGATTCTGGTTCCTCTCGTAGCTTCGTCCTGTTTCTCCGGGAGTTTTTTCCTCGCAAGAAACAATTATCACCAAACTGATTTTCATTTTTCACTTTGTGACAATTTGACAGAATGATAAATTGTAAAAACGCTCTATAAATAAAATTGAATTATCAGGAATCAGATATAACAGACTGAATGTCATGTGGACATCTGCACCCGACCCATCAGACCGGTCTCACATCCCTCCTTTCTTTCTTTAACCAACTGTCTGTCTGTCTGTCTGTCTGTCTGTCTCTCGCAGAACAACCTTCAAGACCTCCATCAGTCTGACTCAAAAGCAGCACATTCCATCTTCTGCTAGATCAGACAAACTGTCCTCGTCCTCGTCCTCGTCCTCCTAGAACTTTCAGCAGCTTTTAACATGGTCAATCATACGACCCTTCCTGGTGTCTCTGGACCTGCCTAGAAATGTTTTTCTCCCTTCACTAACACCAGGTTAAATGGAGGGAATCAGAATCAGCCCGATTCTCCACTGGTGTCCCACAAGGCTCAGTACTGGGTCCTCTTCTTTTCATACTCATACTATCTGGTGATCCCAGATGATTCGTCTCCAGGTCCTTCAGCCGCTGCTCGGCGTCACCACGGACAACCTGAAGTCCTTCTCTTCTCACGTCACTAACGTGATCTCGCTCATCTCCCACACCTCTCCACTGCTGCGCCCCCCAGTGGTGTATCAGATTCAAAACACCTGCAAAAGGACCTGCGCCTTCTTATCTCCCAGACTTCATCACTTCGTCATAACGTAACCGTCTTCAACCGTCCAGCGCTGTGGGTTCCACCGTCAAGTGTCGGGATGAATTTCTCCTGGACGAGTGAAGACCTTCCACAATCCCTTCTACTGGAACTTCATCCTTCTTGTGTCGTCGTTTTTTATATTATTAAAAAACCCAACATAGTTAAAGTGGGGGTACGGTGCTTTAGTGGTTAGCACGTTCGCCTCACACCGCCAGGGTCCGGGTTCGATTCCCGTCTCGGCCATGTGTGTGTGGAGTTTGTGCATGTTCTCCCCGTGCCTCAGGGGGTTTTTCTCCGGGTTCTCTCCGGTTTCCTCCCCCCCCCGGTCCAAAAACATGCACGGTAGGTTGATTGGCACCTTGGAAAATTGTCCCTAGTGTATGAATGTGTGTGTGTGTGTGTGTGTGTGTGTGTGTGTGTCCTGCGATGGGTTGGTATTCCATCCAGGGTGTATCCTGCCTTAATACCCATAGACGCCTGAGATAGACACAGACTCCCCGTGACCCGAGGGAAGATCGGATAAAGCGCTAGAAGATGAATGAATGAATGAATGAACAGAGTTAACGTTGTTTGTGTTTTAAGTGTGTGATCGATAAAACCAGTGTTAATTTATTCACCGACCCAAAGCACTTTTTTTCCTCCTGCGTCGCTCTGGAGAACGGCGTCGGATAAATGCTGTAAATGTAAATGTTGCTGGCAGGGAGCCTGAGACTGTGTGTGAGATGGAACGGTGCGGGCTTCAGTACCCAAAATCTTTACTTTTTTCTCGCAGCACTTTTTTTTTAGTCTCAGGAAAGAAAACTCTGACAGCTGTTTGTGCATATTCACTGTCTAACAGTGTCTAACTCCTCTCTATTCCACACAGCTACTGCGGGAATTACAACCGGAGGATCTTATATATTTCTGTTGGGGGGGGGGGGAAGCAAATTGGGATTCCTCCTGGATCTATAATACCAATAATGAGTTCCAGTGCAAAATTACTCACTATTATCCCGTTTACCAGATCACCGAAAGCTAATTATCTGTCCCGTGATTGTGTAATCACACTTATATGTAAGACATTTACTGGAGGGGAAGAAAGGAGCAGAGCTTTTTACCCCCTTGTCATGTTTGTCCAGACGAGATTTGGACTTGTTTACTTTGATAGTTCAGCTCATTAGTTAAGATCACGATTCAAAACCCACCATCGCCAATCTGCCACTAGGGGGCAGTGTTGGGGAGTTACTAGTTACATGTAACATTCATTCATCTTCTAGCGCTTTATCCGATCTTCCCTCGGGTCACGGGGAGTCTGTGTCTATCTCAGGCGTCTATGGGCATTAATGCAGGATACACCCTGGATGGAATGCCAACCCATCACACACACACACACACAACACACACACACACACACACACACACACACACACACACACACACACACACACACACACACACACACACACAGCAGCATTCATACACTAGGGACAATTTTCCAAGGTGCCAATCAACCTACCGTGCATGTTTTTGGACCAGGGAGGAAACCGGAGAGAACCCGGAGAAAAAAACCCCCTGAGACACGGGGAGAACATGCACAAACTCCACACACACATGGCCGAGACGGGAATCGAACCGGGGACCCTGGCGGTGTGAGGCGAATGTGCTAAACCGCTAAACCACCAAGAAAAGCCTCACTATCCCCATCCACAGATTCCAGATGTTCCTATTAGGATCAGCAGATGTTTGGAAGGCATCTGCGTGAGATTAAGCGAAATCGTACAATAACGATGTGTGTTTAGTGAATATCAAAGCGCTTGTGATTATCTGCGTTACTTATCCAGAAGTCTTAAATCAATAGGAAAGTGATTAATCACAGTGAAATGTCCAAATCAATAAAGAAACCTGTTTTTTTAGGATAAATAAGATCCAAAGGGAGGGCACGGTGGTTTAGTGTTTAACACGTTCGCCTCACACCGCCAGGGTCCGGGTTCGATTCCCGTCTCGGCCATGTGTGTGTGGAGTTTGTGCATGTTCTCCCCGTGTCTCAGGGGGTTTTTCTCCGGGTTCTCCGGTTTCCTCCCCCCCGGTCCAAAAACATGCACGGTAGGTTGATTGGCAAATTGGAAAATTGTCTCTAATGTGTGTGTGTTTGTGTGTGTGTGTGTGTGAATGTGTGTGTGTGTGTGTGTGTGTGTATCCTGTGATGGGTTGGCATTCCATCCAGGGTGTATCCTGCCTTAATGCCCATAGACGCCTGAGATAGACACAGACTCCCTGTGACCCGAGGGAAGATCGGATAAAGCGCTAGAAGATGAATGAATGAATGAATGAATGAATGAATTTATACTTAGATGGAGACCTAAAGCACTACTTGTGCGTCGCCCTGTATAAGGACGTCTGCTTAATACTGTAAATGTAAATGAAGGGTGACGGAAACGCGCTTATTGTAAAGATTGTTAAGACATCAAAACACACATCTAACTCATTCATTCATTCATCTTCTAGCGCTATATCCCTTATATATCTTCCCTCGAGTCTGTGTCTATCTCAGGTGTCTATGGGTATTAAGGCAGGATACACCTTGGATGGAATGCCAATCCATCGCAGGGCACACACACACACACACACACACACACACACACACATTCATACACTAGGGACAATTTTCCAAGGTGCCAATCAACCTACCGTGCATGTTTTTTGGACCGGGGGAGGAAACTGAAGAACCCGGAGAAAAACCCCCTGAGGCACGGGGAGAACATGCACAAACTCCACACACACATGGCCGAGACGGGAATCGAACCCCGACCCTGTCGGTGTGAGGCGAACGTGTTAACCACTAAACCACCGTGCTCCACATCTAACTCAAATAAAGTCAAATAAATATTGTCAGTGGCATTACTGTGTACAAATATAGGGTGAATGTGAACACTTAAGTCATATCCAGTAGGTTTTCCAGTCGTATTTGCTTTTATAAAACAGACTCGTGGTCGTTTTCTGTCCTTGAGACACAAACTGAAAATACGCCACACATTCCGAATGTTATGTATCAAACTCAGCGGCGTTGGCTACGACACCACACCCGGCATGTATGCTGCCGTTCAGAGTCCTTGTAAAGGAAAGGCTTTTTGGCTGCGTGACCTTTTTGATTAGACCCTACCCTGACTGGAGTCCGGATTAGATTTCAGCAGAAGCAGAGCACGCACCGAGCTGACATTTGGAATCCTAAAGTCCAGATTTCTGGATGCTTTTGAGGGTATTTGCCTGAATGAGCATGCAGGATCACCGCTGTGTGTGCTGTACTGCATAATGTACTGTGGAAATGTCTCTCCTAACATCCAAACACCGCCAGTTTCTAAATCAACACGTCCAGGTCAATTAAAATAATCACACGTCTCGTCAATCGCGTTTATTTTACCTTCCGAGCTTTTGTTTTTATATATTATATATTATATATTATATATATTTATATTATATTATATTATGGGGGCACGGTGGCGTGGTGGTTAGCACACGTTCCGCCTCACACCGCCAGGATCCGGGTTCGATTCCCGTCTCGGGAATGTGTGTGTGGAGTTTGCATGTTCTCCCCGTGCCTCAGGGGGTTTTCTCCGGGTTCTCCGGTTTCCCCCGGTCCAAAAACTTGTACGGTAGGTTGATTGGCTCCTTGGAAAATTGTCCCTAGTGTATGAATGTGTGCGTGAATGTGTGTGTGTGTGTGTGTGTGTGTGTGCCCTGCGATGTGTTGGCATTCCATCCAGGGTGTATCCTGCCTTAATACCCATAGACGCCTGAGATAGGCACAGACTCCCCGTGACCCAAGGAATCGGATAAAGCGCTAGAAGATGAATTATACTTATATATTAGCAACAACTTCAACATTACTGAGGTCACTGTAGTTGTTTCAGTTAAATTCATTCATTCATTCATTCATCTTCTACCACTTTATCCGATCTTCCCTCGGGTCACGGGGAGTCTGTGTCTATCTCAGGCGTCTATGGGCATTAAGGCAGGATACACCCTGGATGGAATACCAATCCATCACACACACACACACACACACACACACACACACACACACACATTCATACACTAGGGACAATTTTCCAAGGTGCCAATCAACCTACCGTGCATGTTTTTGGACCGGGGGAGGAAACCGGAGAACCCGGAGAAAAAAAAAAATAAACCCCTGAGGCACGGGGAGAACATGCACAAACTCCACACACACATGGCCGAGACGGGAATCGAACCCGGACCCTGGCGGTGTGAGGCGAACGTGCTAACCACTAAACCACCGTGGCCCCCCTTAAATATATATAAATATCTAAACAAATTTGATTTGTTTTACAGATAATGAAAATGAATGACAGATTACAATAAAATGACACCAATAAACAGCAAAGCACATACGTTTCTATGGCAACGGCGCGCGAGCAGATTCACGCAATGACAACCGCGAGAGGCGAAAAGGAAAAAAAGTACAGAAACATATGCTTTTATGTAACGCTCTGTTGTTCCGCGACGTCTGTTTGCACAGAATTTCCTCTTTTTTACAAAACATTTATCTAATGAGACATTTATTTTGAGTTGTTTTTTGGTGCCTAAATGAAACTGTAATTTAAATGTTATTTTTGTTATTAATACTAAAATAGCGTTTCCCCCAAAAACGCACTTTAAAACATGTATTAGCCGAAATTAAAACAGTGCTTTGTTCTTCACTCATGCACTCGACACGTCATTTCATTTGTGTTCTTTTTTTATATCATTCATTCATTCATTCATCTTCTAGCGCTTTATCCGATCTTCCCTCGGGTCACGGGGAGTCTGTGTCTATCTCAGGGCGTCTATGGGCATTAAGGCAGGATACACCCTGGATGGAATGCCAACCCATCATAGGACACACACACACACACACACAACACACACACACACACACAACACACACACACACACACACACACACGCACATTCACGCACACATTCATACACTAGGGACTAGGGACAATTTTCCCAAGGTGCCAATCAAACATGCACAAACTCCACACACACATGGCTGAGACGGGAATCGAACCCGGACCCTGGCGGTGTGAGGCGAACGTGCTAAACACTAAGGGGGCCTCAGGGGGTTTTTCTCCGGGTTCTCCGGTTTCCTCCCCCGGTCCAAAAACATGCACATTGATTGGTTGATTGGCACCTTGGAAAATTGTCCCTAGTGTATGAATGTGTGTGAATGTGTGTGTGTTGTGTGTGTGTGTGTGTGTGTGTGTGTGTGTGTGTGTGTGTGTGTGTGTGTTTGTGTGTGTGTGTGTGTGTGTGTGATGGGTTGGCATTCCATCCAGGGTGTATCCTGCCTTAATGCCCATAGACGCCTGAGATAGACACAGACTCCCCGTGACCCGAGGGAAGATCGGATAAATAAAGCGGTAGAAGATAGAAGATGAATAATGAATGAATGAATGAATGAATGAATGAATGAATGATGAATATTTGTTATATTTTATTTATTATAATTTATTATATTTTATTTATTATTTACCCATTGCAACAATCATATTTACTATATCAATAACCTTCTTTTTGATAAACACACACACACACACACACACACACACACACACACACACACACACACACACACACACACACACACACACACACACACACACACACACACACACACAAGCGCGTTTACAGCGCGATGTAGCTGAAACCCAAATCGATTTAACTCTCCTTATCTAAGTGCACTTATTACGGCACCACATAACGGGCTTATGCTCCCTAACTAGTGCACTACATAATCCATGTGGAGTAATTTGGGATACAGCCTGCAGCATCTCCGTGCATGTGTTGAATTGTTAGTCGTCCTTAACGGTGCCTGAATGTCACGGAAGGCAAAAGCACAGATTTGACTTGGGGGGAAAAAAATAAACACTGAAAAAAACAAAAACAATAACAACATGCCAGTATTTTCCTTTATTTATTATTCATATTTGTCTTCCTAAACACTTCCAGCTCTTAAAGGCGCAGGACCCCTTTAATGGCGGCCTCCAGTAAAAGCAGGGTAAGATAGCGGTTTACTTTCTGTTCACTTATATTTACACTAAATTCATTTTATACTATTTTTCCTGTTTAAATTTGATTAAATCAGATGATAGCTGAGATTAAGGAGTAGTGTTTATATGGAAATAAAGATCTTTGTATTTGTATTCTGGTGCAATATTTTAAAGAGAGCTGAATTTAATCAATGGAAATCATATTTATACATGTGAAGTTGTTTTTGTTGTTTTTTGCTGTTGTTTTTGTGCTGAATATAAACAGATGTAAGATTTCAGACTGTCAGTGCACAATGTCCTGGACTGGAGCGACGTGGCACAGCATTGTGTGTAATGCAAGTGTGTGTGTGTGTGTGTGTGTGTGTGTGTGTGTGTGCGCACTTAGGAAAACCTTCAATTACACACACACACACACACACACACACACACACACACACACACACACACACACACACACACACACACATACATTAGGAAGATGCTTCACACATAAAATCAAACATAGGAAAGTAAATGTGATGATTTTTTTTCTTTTTTTTTTTTTCCTCTGGATTTTATGCCAATTAAAAGTTTGTAATAAAAACGAACGAGATAAAAGGCACACATTAATTAGACAGATAATTAAATATAAATAAAGAAACCTGGAGAACATTAGAGACTCCTACAGTCAAACACGGAGGTTAAAAAGCGTAATGTTTGGAGCAGGAGATGTGGAGATTTATTGTGTGTGTACATGTAGTGCAACTAAATTACAACCGTATGTTTGTAAGACAGACGTGTGAAACTCGAGGCCCGCGGGCCGAATGTGTCACTTTCTGTGTTCCTGCACGAGTGTGTGATTGTCTTAAAATAAGGCTTTGAAGTGCGCATTGACAATAAACTACATCTCCCATAATGCATGTGACTGTTACCTGCGAATTGTCGGCATCCCACCACTAGAGGGCGGCCAGGGACGCACGTGACATCACCAAATTATCCAGCGTCCATCTCACGTCGATGTGCCGAGCGTTTAGACATGTCACATGACCCGTGTCCGACTTTCGCAGATTTTTCACATTTGCGGCCACGTGATGCCATGCGTCAGTCATATGTTCACGTCCTACTCCATCTCATCCTACGAGTGGATATGTCACATGTGCATGTCGGGCGAACACGGGGCCCGAACAGCGGAGCATCAAATTTCCCCATTCATTCTCTATGGGGCCGGAATGTCGCAGATTTCCCGAAATTCCGAACGTGTGTGGGATTCGGGAGGTATATGATGGTGATCCACTCCGGACCCCCTACGAGTGGATTTGCCATATGTGCATGTCGGACGCTCACAGGCCTGAACTGTGAGGCACCAAATTTCAACCCCATTCATTTTCTATGGGAAAAAAATTCCCGCTTTTTGGCCCCGGGTTCGGAATTCCGCAGCCGCGATTCCTTATAAAAGTAACAGCGCACCTCACACCATCGGGACACACGATATGAGGTGCCCCCCCCCCCCCCCCCCCCCCCCCCCCGCATGCAATATACTGTCTTATAGCTACAACTGACCCTTGGAGGGAAAATAATGCAGATGTTTGGCTCATATAATAAATCAGACTTCTGATAGTGGAAACATCGACCCGAAGAGTGTAATAATAATAATAATAATAATTTATTTGTCACATAAACATCACGACACTGTGTTTAGAAGATGCACAGAGCACAGCCGTGATAC
>JACRUU010000011.1:1485646-1510646 GCA_030449085.1 Kryptopterus vitreolus | reverse complement strand
TTTTATATACTTATATATACATTTTATATATTTATATTTTATGCGTTCTGCATTTTTTTTGTCCTTCACAAACCCGTTTCATATTAATGTTTCATTTTTTTCTCTTTGCAATCCTGAGATTCAGCTCAAAGCTACACATGGAACATATGTTTCCTCCTTAATATTGATATTTTTGGTCATTTACAATAATTTATGAAATTCTCCGTTTGTATGGACATCAAACAATTGCAAAAACAACCGTTCTTTTTCATATTTTTGTAAATATATGAATGACATAATTATTGGCAGTCAGTACGTTGTGTCCCATTGCCAAGAAAAGCGCTCGGACTCGTCTTCTGTAATGCTTAATGAGGTTGGAGAATCCATGGCAAGCGATCTGAGTTTGTTTGTTTGTTTGTTTGTTTGTTTGTTTGTTTTTTGACCAGTCGATTCAACTTCTTCACAGTGCTTTGAGAAAATGCATCCTGTTTCAGACTGATTCTTGGCATTTCCTTTACACTTCATCTTTATTTCCCTGATATGGAAAATGGACTTTTTCTGTGTCTTTACATCATTTTATAGCCGTTTTCCCGTTTAGTGAAGCTCACCAACCTTTTCCCCGCACACCACGTATATATTCTTTATTCTTTATTGGTGCAAACGTTTTGCTGGTGTGAAAAAATGGTGCAAACAAAGAATGCTTTCGGAAATATAAATATAAATAATATAATATAAATAATGATTATTTTTGTCAATTTACAAAATGCACCGTGAAGGAACAAAAATGGAAGTGAAGTCAATATTTGTTGTGAGTGACATTTAGAAGAAGTAGAAGTAGTGTAAGTGTTGGCACCCCCACAGAGTCGTGATCTCTACATGATGGAGTGTGTGTGTGATTTCCATGAAGAGACAGAAGGATGTGAGAACGTCGACGTACACAGAAGATCTGTGTTTACTTCTCCAACATGGAACAAACAACCATCCGAGTTCCTTCATAAACACCGTGTGTACGTGTAAATAGAAGTGTTACTGCTGTTTGGAAGGTAAAATGTCTTCACAACAAATATTGATTTCATTTCCATTTCACTGCATTTCCTTCATTAATGAAAGTAAATAATAAACACTAACATTTTTGAAAGCGTTCTTTGTTTAGAGTATTTTTTCACACCTGCCTGAAACTTTTGCGCCGATCTCTCTCTCTCTCTCTCTCTCTCTCTCTCTCTCTCTCTCTATCTATATATATATATATATATATATATATACTAAAAAAAAGTGAAAGGGAAAAATATATAACAATACATATGACTTTTCTTTTCTTTTTATTATATATATATATAAATATAAATATATATATATATATTTATATATATATCTTCTTCTATAGATATCTCTTCTATATATATATCTTATATATATCTTCTTCTATATCTAGATATAATATATATATATATATATATAGATATATATATATATATATATATATATTATATATATATATATATACATAATATACAATACACATATTGTGGCGACTCGCTCGCCGCTTTGGGTTAAACACAGGCGCGGTGAGGCATAACTGGGGGTGCGAAACGAGTGCTTATTAAAAATAACACAAAAAAAGGAAAAAGTTTGTGTCCAATATTTGGGGGATCAGGATCAGGTGAGGAGTGGCTGGAACGGGAGAGGGAGCGCGGAGATCTCTCGACGCGCTCTCCGACGTTGGGTCCCGACCAGTGGGCGGCCTCGTTCTCCGGATCTCCATCGGCACGTAGGGGTCAGGTTCGTTTCCTGCCGCAAGGCTGTGGAAGCTCCCAGCTATCAGGCACTGCGAGGGTCTGGCGGGTATTTCCCATCCGCGCTTGCCGTCTCACCTGTAGTGGGAGGTCGGGAGAAAAAGGCACATACACGCCGTTAGTCGGGAGCCCAGACGTTCTCCAATGACAACCGCCGTCCGAGGGCGTTTTATACACGCCGCCTAATTTGGGATAATGAAGGCGCCAATCCGGGATAAGCTCCAGCCGTGTCTTGTTGATGACGCCCCGCCTCTCTCTCACATCCGTGCTGGGTGGCGCGGCGATTGCGCAACCGTTCTGCCGCCCGACAATGTGCTGAGTTCGGAGCGCTTGCCCATCTCAGTAGATGGGGCGGAGGCCCATCGTGACATTATACATACATACATACATCTATATACATATATGTAGAAAGTTGTTTTTTTGTTGTTGTTGTTTTCTATAATAATTGTAATTTTTTTTAGCTGTTGTGAATATGTGACTGTAAAATAAATAGAAACATGTTGATTGTGTTTGCACACATGTGTATATATTTGCAGGCCGAAGCCGTATTTGTATAAGAATGATCACAGGTATCCGGGTGTAAATGGGTCGGATCTCCCCATCGCCGTACTTTACGCTGAAATCGGCACCAAAAAGTTCAACACCTTCCATAAGGTTCTTTCCGAGCGTGCGGCCGAGGGGAAGCTGATCTACGTGCTGCGCCATTTTATCGCCGTGAGTTTGTTTGTTTTTGTTTTTGTTTTGTTTTTTATCGGAAATAATCTGATAATTATCATAACCTTTCTTTTTTTTTTTTCCCGCGTACATGTTTGAACAGGAGCCCAAGAAGCTGCCGATGCTCCTGTCCGGGTATGGTGTGGAACTGGCTATTAAAAGTACCGAGTACAAAGCAGTGGATGACACACAAGTTAAAGGTATAGATGATGACATCCGATTGTTCACCTCCACCCCTTGTTAAATCCACTATACGGACAAATACGGAGCTATCTCTCCGAGCGGAAGATCTCGAGTGGCCTGCTATAGAGCGCAGACCTCCGTCCTGTTGAACACTGCAGCCCAGGCCTCATCACTCTCCCTTCACTAACACCCTCATGGTTCAGTGAGAACAAACACTCATTCAGCCACGAGTCTCGTGGAACCCGTTCCCTTAAGACTGGAGCTGCAAATGGTGATTAAATGTGGAATGGGATGTTCAAAATCATAAAGTACCTTCATCCAATTAGTGAACCTTAATTCATTCATTCATTCATTCATCTTCTAGCGCTTTATCCGATCTTCCCTCGGGTCACGGGGAGTCTGTGTCTATCTCAGGCGTCTATGGGCATTAAGGCAGGATACACCCTGGATGGAATGCCAACCCATCACACACACACACACACACACACACACATTCATACACTAGGGACAATTTTTCCAAGGTGCCAATCAACCTACCGTGCATGTTTTTGGACCGGGGGAGGAAACCGGAGAACCCGGAGAAAAACCCCCTGAGGCACAGGGAGAACATGGACAAACTCCACACACACATGGCCGAGACGGGAATCGAACCCGCGACCCTGGCAGTGAACCTTAATGATTATTTTTAAATGACTGCTACTTCGGCATCTATTTATTTATTTATTTATTTATTTATTTATTCCAGATCCAAAATCGGCAGGCGGTTTTGAAGAAGATGAGAGCGACGACGTCCAGGGCTTTTTATTTGGGAAATTAAGGTTCTCATTTATGTAGTATTTTGGATTATAACCGGCCCCCCCCCCCCCCCCCCCCTCCCCTCCCAACACAAATGCGGCGGGATTAATGGCCGTCATTGTGTCTCGGCAGGAAGTCTCATCCCCAACTGCAGGAGCAATTAGGAGAATTGCGGCGGCATCTGTTGGAGAGCACGAACGACATGGCGCCTCTCAAAGTGTGGGAGCTGCAAGGTAAAAAACACAGTGCGTTTTTATTAATGGCCCTCTGGTCATACCCGGAGTCCGGGGAAGAGAAGTGGAGGAGAGAGATGTCTGAGTGATGAATAGAGACGTGGTGCACATGTTGGACTTTTCTGTTCTGCTCCTGAGTGCTGAACACATGCTAATGAGCAGAACCTTACATGGATGATCTTTGTTGTTTCTGGTATTGAAGGACCAACTGTGAATATGATGCATTCAAATAGAAACGTTATTAATATTTACATTGGAGTGCATAAAAAAGGAGTTTTCTCTGGCGTACTGACTTTCTTATTCCTTTTGAATGTATTGCCTTTGAATACCATATGCATGTATACTATTCTGTGTGTGTGTATATATATGTATGTGTGTGTGTGTGTGTGTGTGTGTGTGTGTGTGTGTGTGGTGTGTGTGTGTGTGTGTGTGTGTGTGTGTGTGTGTGTATGTATGTATGTGTATGTATGTATGTATGTATGTCTTATGTATGTATGTATGTATGTCTGTATGTATGTATGTATATATATGTGTGTATATATATATATCTATATATATATATATATATATAGTCCGATATATATATATATATATATAGATATATATAGTGTGTGTGTTGTGTGTATTGTATGGTATATGTGTGTATATATATATGTATGTATGTATATCTATATATATATCTATAAGATATATACTATATATATATATATATATATATATATATATTTATTTGTTTTATATTTATATATATAATTATATCTATATTCTCTATATGTTATATATCCTCTCTCTATATATGGGTGTGTGTGGTGATGTATGTATGTGGGGCTATAGTATGTGGATATATATGTGTATAGGTATATAGTGTATATAGGATATATATATATATATATATATATATATATATGTGTGCATATATATATATATATATATATATATATATATATATATATATATATATATATATATATTATATAATAGTCTATCTATACGTATGTATATATATATCAGGTATTGTATACAGCCAGACAGGTCCATAAATATTGGGACCATGGAAACAATTCACATGTTTTTGGCTCTCTACACCAACACAATGGATTTCAAAAGAAACATGAAACAAGAACAAGATGTGCTTTAACTGCAGAGTGTCAGCTTTAATTTGAGTTTATCCATCATCGGCCGCCATATATGCGCACGCCATGACACTACAGCCACCATGCTTAGGATCATGAGCAGTTCCTTTCCTTCTCTTCCCATCACTCTGGTACAAGTTGATCTTGGTCTGTTTGCTTCCATTTGAAATATTCAATATTCACAATATTGTACAAATTTTATATCGTCAACAAAGCTGTTGTGATGTTACGGCTAATATTCGATATATCGCTCAGCCCTTTACCAGCCCGCTCAAGATGTTAATGTTGGAAACACCTGATTATTACACACTAGAGATTATTATTACTATTGTTGTTGTTGTCGGTATATTTGTTGTTGTTATTAGGATTATTTAATGCATCCCCCAGGCAGGTCTCATTGCAGGAGTTGGCACTTTATATCTAATATAATAAGATACGATAATATAAGTCTCTGAAACTGAACACTGTTTATTCAGAATGGGGATTTTTTTCCAAGATTTTTCCTTAGTTAGTGTTTTGGTTACTTGTTTACCACAACAAGCCCAAATTCAGTCCAGTTGGGTTGAGATGTGCTGACTGTAGCGGGAAATAACATGTGATTTGTGTTTGTAATGATTATCAGTGATGTTATTAAGTAAATTACATCACCACTATATCATCATCTCCTTATAGCGAAGGTATAACACACACACACATATATTTACTTATCAGTCACATGATGAAGGACGACTCATCTCGACTAGTGCATGTTATTTTTTCCACCCCTCGAACTTGCAATTATGGTTTTATTTATTTATTTATTAATAATGAGTAGTTTATGCAATCTCACTTTGACTCATCTGTTGACTCTCGACCTGCTTTCTTCTCTTTGTGTCATTTGTTGTGAGAAACGCATTACAGTCTGTAATTTGTGTATCGTTGCGTCTTCTGTATCGACAGACCTGAGTTTCCAAGCCGCGACCCGCATCCTGTCCGTCCCAAAGTTCGATTCCCTTAAACTGATGCGAGATCTCAGCCAAAACTTCCCCAGCAAAGCAAGGTGACCAAAAAAAAAGCCATTTATTTCATAATAATAATGTTTTCTTTGTGCTTCCTGATATTTTCGAACCCTGCCTTGGAAGGCTTTGGAGTGCCGTCGTGTGCCAAAGTGGGTTTTATTGTGCGCTTGTGCTTCAGAAAGCTTTATGTGCTGTATGTGGGAAAGCGCTGACTCAGCAGGTGTTTACAGTCGTCAGCTCAGCAGATCTAGCACCTTTAAAGAGCGCAGATTTTAGCGATTAAAACGGGTGATTTTACGAGTCGCCGGGGACGTCGGAAACGAGCCGATGGTGACTGGGCGTGTTTTACTGTCCCCACAGATCACTGACCAGAGTGGCTGTAAACCAGGAAATGAGGAAAGAAATTGAGGAGAACCAAAAGGTGCGCTTTTATAACTGCTGCATGTGTTTTTGTTTTTTCCCAAGGTCCTGTGTGTGTGTGTGTGTGTGTGTGTGTGTGTGTGTGTGTGTGTGTGATTCACACATGCTTGTACCCTTCTTTGTTCCTCAGCGACTCAGCAAATCTCTGGGAATCCAACCGGGAGATGCGAGTCTCTACATTAACGGGATACACATTGACCTGGACCTTCATAACCCTTTCAGGTAGGGAAAAAAAAAAAACCTATATTGTTTACACAACACTATTTGTAATGGGGTGTGAGGGGGGGGGGCAGTGTTAGATTGTGTACAGTGTATATACTCCAGTGTTCATGCCAAAGCTGTTGAGTGTCTAGGTCAGAGCTCATCATGGAGATGATGTCCTGCTGGAACACGCTTTGGGACAGAACGACATACGGCCGGCGTGAGAATTCCCAAAAGTGTAAATAATACAGTAAAGACCAAAGATTTTCTGAGATTTTAATGTAAATTGGCGTTTAGAAGAAGTGCTATATGACTTTATATGACTGTATTCAAATTTAAACATTTCTCCGACAAAACCTTCATTTCCAGCATCTGTTGGATTCCGTGTAGGTCACATGACCTTTGATCACCATATAGTATTCCTATCAGATGCATATTGGTGACGTGACTAAAGCGCCTTTTCTTTCTTCGCCCGTACAGCATTCTGGACATCATCCGAGGAGAGGCGAAGCTTCTGGAGGGGCTTCACAGCCTTGGCATCAGGGGCACCAGCTTGGGCAAGTTTTTGCGCCTGCCTTTGACCTCTGTAGAGGGCAGCTATGCTCTGGACATCCGTCACTCGGCGATAACGGTGCGGATGAAAAAGCCAGACAGATATCGCGTTCCTGTTGTGTCGTGGGTTGATGTTATTTTTACAGCGATAGTGGCTCAGTTCGTTTCATTTCCACATTTCAGTGGGTCAACGATATTGAGACGGACTCCACGTACCGGACCTGGCCTTCCAGCCTTCAGGAGCTGCTCAGAGCAACTTTTCCCGGCGTGATCCGACAAATCCGCCGCAACTTCTTCAGCTTGGTGAGTCCAATTACACATTACACTCCATCCTAGATGGCAATGCCTCTCACTGCCACGCCCGTATGTAGGTCTGGGATATTCTGGGATGACTTTGCATGTTGTAGAATTATGATTTCTCCAAACCCAAACCTGCACGCCCACAGCCATATCACCCTGTATCGCAAAACCGGCTTCCCACTGATCCTGAATCAGTGATCACACTGACTGCCACAGGTTAATCCTGGTTAGTACCTGGATGGAGGGATGGATGACCTCCTGGGAATGCTAGGTTGCTGCTGGTAGAGGTGTTAGTGAGGGCCAGCAGGGGACGCTTTACCCTGTGGTCTGTGTGGGCACCACCAGTATAGTGACGGGGGACACAATGCTGTCTTCCGAGTGCGACGTTAATCCGAGGCTCTCTGCGGTCGTTAAAATTCTTTCGGAAAAGAGTAGAGGCGTGTCCCGACCAAATTCACCATCATTCCGTCTCCGCTCCATCAGGAAACTGGTGTGTGTGGTGCGTTATGGTTGTCGTCACATCGTCCAGGTGGATGCTGCACACTGCTGGTGGATGAGTGAGATCCAACTCTCACAATGCAAAGCGCTTTGATTGTCTAGAAAAGATAGATATATATATGTATGTAATGAATTAGTAATTGGGGACACGGGGGTTTAGTAGGTTCGATTCCCGTCTCGGCCATGTGTGTGTGGAGTTTGTGCATGTTTTCTCCGGGTTCTCCGGTTTCCTCCCCGGTCCAAAAACATGCACGGTAGGTTGATTGGCACCTTGGAAAATTGTCCCTAGTGTATGAATATGTGTGTGTGTGTGTGTGTGTGTGTGTGTGTGTGTGTGTGTGTGTGTGTGTGCGATGGGTTGGCATTCCATCCAGGGTGTATCCTGCCTTAATACCCATAGACTCCTGAGATAGACACAGACTCCCCGTGACCCGAGGGAAGATCGGATAAAGCGCTAGAAGATGAATGAATGAATGAATGAATGAATTAGTAATTAAAATGATGACATTGCACGGTAGGTGTGGGGAAGGAAAATAATGATTTGGAATGACGTCATCCCCAGACTCCTGTCCTTACATCAGTAATGCCCTCGTGGCTGAACGAGCACAAATGCCCACCAGTCACGCTCCCGAAATGTGGAGCAAAGCCATCGCAGTGGAGCGAACGACACAAGGAGACTAAATCTGGAACGAAACATTGGGAAAAAGCTCAGACAGTGTATGAATGTGAAGTTTTACTGTGTTAACCCCCCCCATCCCCCCCCACCAGGTTCTGTTCCTCGACCCAGTTCAGGAAGACAGCATCGAACTGGTCAAACTGGCGGAGCTCTTTTACAAGCACAAGATTCCTCTCAGGTCTGTCACGTGTTACACAGACGTCACACTTCAGTAACGGATTGTCACCTAGTGAAAATCGACCCGTTTGTTGACGGGTTTGTTTATTTATTTATTCATTTCAGGATCGGCTTCGTCTTCGTCATCAACACCGACGACAAGGTGGACGGTTACGAGGACGCCAGCGTGGCTTTCTACCGCGTGTGGAACTACGTCTCCGAGGAGTACGACGTGACCCAGGCCTTCTTGTCCATGGTGTCTGTGAGTACCTTCTCTCCCTTTATTTATTGATGTGTTGATGATGATGTTGTTGTTGTTTTGTTTTTGTTTTTATTTGAACCCTGTACTCCAGTTTACCTTGAGTGCCGCTCTCTGGGCGGAGGGAGTCGTGACGTCGTCAGGACGAAACGCCACTTTATCTAATCGATATCTAAATGACATCTCGATGCGCTTACAGATGTATGACAAAGTGGATGTGGGAGATTCCTTATCGGTCGACACGGTGACTGCATACCTGAAGAAGAAATTTCCCAAAGCTAATGCTGCCACAATCCTCGGCGTGGACTCCATCTATGACGATAAAAGAAATGTAGGATTATTATTATTATTTTTACATCTTTATTTTTGATCAGCATTGCCAAGGCAAATGATATCCGGCATCGACGCGGTGTATGATTAATTCACTGTGATGGGTTATGTCAAAGTACTGTAGATATGACAGGACGGTGTTTGGTCGATTCTCTAGGCCGGAGCTGTTTTCTACAGGAAGAGCGGACTGGGTGCGCTTCCTGTGGGCCTGTTTAACGGAGTTCCACTCAACACCGAGGAGATGGACCCAGACGAGCTGGAGACCGTTTTGCTTCAGCACATCATGGATTCCACTAACGTCTTCCAGAGAGCCGTCTTAATGGTATATTTCCTCCTTACGGGGTTTAATAAACCTTAATGTAAATCAACACACTAATTATGCTCAGTAGGATGCATGAAATATATGTCAATGTGCATTCATTCATTCATTCATTCATTCATTCATTCATTCATCTTCTAGCGCTTTATCCGATCTTCCCTCGGGTCACGGGGAGTCTGTGTCCATCTCAGGCGTCTATGGGCATTAAGGCAGGATACACCCTGGATGGAATACCAACCCATCACACACACACACACACATTCATACACTAGGGACAATTTTCCAAGGTGCCAATCAACCTACCGTGCATGTTTTTGGACCGGGGGAGGAAACCGGAGCTTTTTTTTCGGAAGGGAACCGGAGAACCCGGAGAAAAAAACCCCCTGAGGCACGGGGAGAACATGCACAAACTCCACACACACATGGCCGAGACGGGAATCGAACCCGCGACCCTGGCGGTGTGAGGCGAACGTGCTAACCTCTAAGCCACCGTGCCCCTCTGGTGATCTTGTAACATCGAGATTTTTTTCCCAAATTTTATCGCTCTTAATATGCGTCACAACCGCCAGCGTGCGATTTCATGAACTTGACAACCGTCAGTAAAAGGATGACGACATTTTTTTTATTATGCTGCCGGTGGTTAATTTAAATTTAAAAATGTAAATTAACCCGCCCCCCCCCCATAGATACAAATAGACATTGAGTATTTTACCTCAAAGTAACCGTCAGCACAACGTCTTATTTCAAAATGTTTTTGTTGCGTGCAGGGATGTCATTTCATTTCCTCTGCAGTCGTTCATTGATCTCATAAATGCAATAAAGTCGTTATAGTTCAGTTTATGCATGACATAAATGCAAAAAAAAAACAGCGTTATGTGCTGTTATTTCATTTTAAATGCCAAAAAAGGGTTTTTTGTCTCCCGTTGTGGGGAAACACGTCCTAATGGCTCTTTGTACAGTAAAATGTACATCCCCTGGATTAAACCGACATAAACAGCACATTGGCAGAGATTTCGCCTGTACAGTACTTTTGGATTGTACTGAAAAAGAGGTAAACAGGAAAACAACAGCATGAAAAACACCACAATATTTATTCGAAACAAAAGTTTTACCAAACCAACATCAGCATTTGCCAGAGTGATGGAACGACCTCAGTGTGGTGAGGGAAAGGATCTTCTCATGATCCATAATATACACAGGCAGTGTGGAAGGAGTGTGGTGGTTTGGCCTTACATTGCACACTCATTAATTCATGATTTAATTGATGAAAATAGCAGTAGGATGTATATAGAAGCCTAACATCGTCCACTGAAATGTACCCAGTCTGATTGGACGTGTTTTGAGGGAATGTAACACTATTGCCTCCTCAGAAGTTTAATGTTTTTGTAAACAGAATGTACCCGGAAATAAGATCTTTAACACATCTTGGTGCAAATATCAGGAAATGAAGGTGTTTGTTGTAGATCAGGAGTGTTAAGTTCCTGATCATCATCAGTATTACGGTTTCCCTCGAAGGTCCAGGTGTAGCTATAAGACAGTATAGAGTGTGTGATGCACGACGTCGCCTCATAACACAAACACACACAGCGCTTTTTCTCCTCCAAACATGTTTTCGCCTTCATTCTGCATCCATTTTCACTCCCAAATGTCTCAATTCCGCCCTCGGGTAAAAAAAAAGTGGGATACGCTGCACTCTAGTGGCGGGATGACGTCACACACGGGTAACTCAGGAGGGAGGGGGCGGAGCTCAGTGGTTTAAGGCGCTGGGCTGCTGAATGGGAAGATCCGGGTTCGAGTCACGGTATGGCCAAGCTGCCGCCCTTGGGTCCTTGAGCAAGACCCATAACCCTCTGTGCTCCAGTATCATGGCTGACCCTGCGCTCTGACCCCAAACTACCAACATCAAGCTGGGATATGCGAAGAAAAGAATTTCACTGTGCTGTAATGTATATGTGATAAATAAAGGATATTATTATTATAATTATAGTCACGTGCATTGTGGGAGGTGGAGTTTATTGTCAATGCACGCTTTAAATCCTTACACCGTTTAAACTCTTGCAGGCCACAGAAAACGACGTGGCGAGACACATTCGCCCTCGACTTTAACACTGGTTATAGTGTTTACTGCTGGTTTTAATATAAAGTACATTTTCTTGGTTCCCAATAAACAGGGTCAGATCTCTGAAGGTACAGATGTGGTGGACTTCCTAATGGAGCAGCCCAACGTGGTGCCGCGCATTAACCCTCTGATTCTAAACCCGGACCGGAGATACCTGGATTTCACAGCGTCTCCAGGTAACACCGAATCAGTAACAACGCTTAGAATCACTTTCTTCTGCCTTCACTTTCTTCCAACCTTGTGTTTGTCTTTATAAATCATCGCCAGTTACTGACAACTGGGATGATTCAACCATGTTCTCCTATTTGGACGCCAAGGATAAAACAGCTGCTGTTTCCAAGAGAATGGAGTATTTAACAAAGCACGGTAAATATTCCATATAAAAACTCTTATTGTAATCCTTATAAATCCTTCAAAACCATGTATTTATTCATTGATCAATCATAAACCAATCTAATCAATAACATGCAGTTATAATCCTAATGATAGGGTTTTATTTATTTATTTATTGGATGTATGTTTGTATTGTGTGTGTGTGTGTGTGTGATGTGGACACAGTTAAGACAATCAGTGTTTTCCCGTACATGCTGCAGAAACGTGTGTGTTGTTGTAGATGAGGAAACGCTGTACGCCGAGACCTTTTGGATCGTGGCGGATGTTGCGCAGGCGCCTGGCAGGCACGTCGTTCTGAACGCGTTAAAACACATGGTGAGCGAGTTGCTTTCCCGCGCGTTTTGTAGTTCACGGTACGTTTTGCGTCCCCCTGTTTACATTCCTGCACGTTAAAAGACTTTTAATAGTAATAAATAAAAGTGGAGGTTGAAGCGCGTCGTCAAGATCAGCCACCGGTCACGAAGGAACTGTATTATCGTTATTGTGTTTATAACAGGTAACATTGTCCCGAAACATTTCAAATGGAAATATTAATGTTATAAATTCCCCTACGAGTTTATCCCTTATGGCGGCGGCGGCGGTAAGGAAAACGCAAAAAGGGAAGGGTCTAAGTTTGGGGTTTGCAGCTGTTCACTGTCGGAGGGCTACGTCCATTTTCATGCTTCTTGAGTTTGACCTCACGGATCTTTAGATCCTCGGATGCAGATCCAGTGGAACATCTTCCCAGGAGAAGCACATGGAGAGCACATGGAGATGTTCATATCAGTGTACCTTGTGTGTGTCTTCTGCACTGCTTTTTGTATCACGAACGTATATAATATACAAAATCTTACATTCACTGTTAAAATATTATAAACACATGTTGCGCAAGACGCATAGGACAGACCCCCTCCCTCCCCTCCCCCCCCACCACCTTCCCCTCCACCTCCCTCCCTTATGCAAGTGCTACACATTTACATTTACAGAATTTGGCAGACGCCCTTATCCAGAGCGACTTACAACTGAGCAATTGAGGGTTAAGGGCCTCGTTCAAGGGCCCACTAGTGGCAGCTTGATGGTGGTAGGGTTTGAACCCGTGATCTTCCGGTCCAGAGTCCAAACACCTTAACCACTGGGCTACACACCTCTACACGACACATTGCATACGTGTTGCTGATGAAGTGCGCTGCAGATGTTTCCCGTAGCGTCACCGCCCTTTGCCTCTTTTTGTGTTGCTTGCAGAAGTCCAGTGGTTCCAGCAGCCGCGTGGGTGTGATTAATAACCCCGCCGAGAAACCCACCCAGGACACCAGCGCTTTATACCGAGCCATCTGGGCTTCCCTGATCACCCAAAGCAGCCGGAACACGCTGGAGTTCACCCTAAAACTCCTGAGAGAGGAGAGCGTGCAGCTCCTCACACAGGGCACCAAGATTAAACATCTACTATTAAAGGTCAGAGGTCACCCGAGGTCACACACACACACACACACACACTGACTACACAACGTTCAACCCGTTCTGCATGTGCTGGGTTCTACTTTCTCTATGGACATCGATCCATGATGGGATGTCCTGCACCAACCACTTAGGAAAGGATTAGTTGTTGTTGATGTTGTTGTTGTTGTTGTTGTTGTGTCGTTTTGTTTTTGCTCCTTTGTGAACGCGATAAAACGATGTAAAAGCCAGACATGCAGGATTCTTATGATTATGCTGATAATGCCTTTTTTTTCCCCCCTACTTTCCTTTGGGGCTTCAGTGGAGATCCCAATAATCCGTTCCTGCATCCACACAAAAGCCGACGTTTAATTAGCGCTATAATCAATATAACGGCCCGGGTGATTACCCTCGCTCTCTGTACGCACTGGAACGTCTGCATTTCTGTTAAGGCAATAATCCCCCCCCACACACACACACACACACACACCCACACACACACACACACACAATTTTATTCCATACACATGTCCCGTGGCATTTTATTTATTTATTTATTTATTTATTTTTGGGGGCACGGTGGTTTAGTGATTAGCACGTTCGCCTCACACCGCCAGGATCCGGGTTCGATTCCCATCTCGGCCGTGTGTGTGTGGAGTTTGTGCATGTTCTCCCCATGCCTCAGGGGGTTTTTCTCCGGGTTCTCCGGTTTCCTCCCCCGGTCCAAAAACATGCACGGTAGGTTGATTGGCACCTTGGAAAAATTGTCCCTAGTGTATGAATGTGTGTGTGAATGTGTGTGCCTTAATGCCCATAGACGCCTGAGATAGACACAGACTCCCCGTGACCCGAGGGAAGATCGGATAAAGCGCTAGAAGATGAATGAATGAATTTATTTTTGTGGAGTCGTATTACTGTAGTTTAATATCGCGAGTTCATTATGGGATGGCGTGGAGATTTACAGGTCCGTGTGTCGCTGTGCTGCAGGACATGGACCAGGATGCCTTTGAGAAGAAGTTCAACACTATGGAGTTGGGCTTTTTGCACAGTCAGCGGAGGTTCTGTCAGGAGGTGCTGAAGGTGAAGGCCGGGGGTTCTCGCACGCTGCTGTGGTCCCCAGTGGTTGCAATGTTTTTTGTCCTTGTTTTTTGTTTGGCTTTGTTTCACTGGGTATTCAGGGTACACCTTGTTTAACACCTTTTTGTTTGTGTTTTTGTTTGTTTGTTTGTTTCTTTCTTTCTTTCCAGGCCAACTTTAGACCGCAGTTCTCTTTATATATTACCAGTATATTCAGTAGCATCTACAACTGGGACATTTTACCTTATTTTACTCGCTGCATAAAGATTTAAAGCTCTAAAATAAATAAAAATAAGAAATTCTTATTAATTTTGCGTAGGATGTAACAATATGACACATGAGTGGGGGCACGGTGGTTTAGTGGTTAGCACGTTCTCCTCACACAGCCAGGGTCCGGGTTCGATTCCCGTCTCGGCCATGTGTGTGTGGAGTTTGGAGTTCTGTGCATGTTCTCCCCGTGCCTCAGGGGGGGTTTTTCTCCGGGTTCTCCGGTTTCCTCCTCGGTCCAAAAACAATGCACGGTAGGTTGATTGGCACCTTGGAGAAATTGTCCCTAGTGTGTGAATGTGTGTGTGTGTGTGTGTGTGTGTGTGTGTGTGTGCCCTGCGATGGGTTGGCATTCCATCCAGGGTGTATGCTGCCTTAATGCCCATAGACGCCTGAGATAGACACAGACTCCCCGTGACCCGAGGGCAGATCGGATAAAGCACTAGAAGATGAATGAATGAATGAATGAATGACTCTTATTATCTATCTCTTTCATCTTCCCTAAACACAAAACAACCCAACCCCCCAAAAACCACAGAAAAAACACAGAAAAAGCCACACCCAAAAAAACAGCGACAGCGACACCCCAAAAAACACCCCTCAATAACACAAAATAGGTATAAATATGAATACACCGGTGGTATTTACGATCGGCGTAGCAATCGGAAGAGACAGGCAAAACTCGGGACGGGCGTAGGTCATTCACAAAATCACCAAAACACAAGGTCAAGTAACTTCTGTCTCAAGCACGTCTTCTGGTGACATCATCCATTACGGGGTGGGAGGGGCTTTGGGGTCCAGAGGAAGCCCCAAAAGCACACACAAACCAGAAGGGTGGTGGTTTAGTAGTAAGGTATTGACCTCTGGACCAGAAGATCGCAGGTTCAAACCCCACAACCACCAAGCTGGAATTAGTGGGCCCTTGAGCAAGGCCCTTAACCCCCAATTGCTCAGTTGTAAGTCGCTCTGGATAAGAGGCGTCTGCTGAATGCCATAAATGTAAATAAACCACACAAACATACAATACAATACATCCATTAATACGTGAGATAAATGTTACCGCCGGGTTTTGGTTTGTTGAGCGTCTGAAACCCATACGACAGATGAAACCCCGCCCCCCTCGCTGAAACGAGCTCTTCGGATTGGTCAGAGCGCCGCCATGTTGTATTTGGCATTTCCTCAGTGTGTGTGAGGCGGAGGCGGAGAACTACGGAAGCTCGCTGTGTTCAAACCGAGGGGAAATCGTAAAATCCATTTTTCCACACCGACAATACAAACAATACAGTCCAATTAATGAGGATTAGAATCTCCCAGATCGAGATTATAGATTATAATATAGATTATACTATTTTAGTCAGAACACAGAGTCAGCCATGCTACTCCATCCCTGGATCAGATAGGGTAAAGTTTCTTGCTCAATGGGCCAAAAGTGGCAGTGCTGGGACTTGAACCCCCCCCAGACTGGTCGAATCCTAAAATGAAATAGAACTGATCTGTGATCAGAGCTGTGAGTGACGACGATGCTGACGATGATGATGTTCCATTCCGACTCCCTGCTGCCGCTCCGCCCGGCATCTCCGTCCAACCTGCCATTTACGCAGCACGCAGCATTTATCCTTGGAGGTGAGCGTGAGCACTGTGTTACACACACCGGCGTCTCAGCAGCCTTTGGCGGTGGCGTGAAAGCACGAGCAGACCTTCCTGACACTTCCTATTACTGTCCTTAAAGGGCAAGCCCAGGCGATTTCACACTCGGGGTTCACCAGGAGCTGCTCTCCGAGAGCGTCTAAACTCCCCGTTTGGGATTTTGAAAGGTTTTTAATTGCTGATTATCTACACTCTGCATATTTACACTACGTGTCGCGCACATCAACAGCAATTACACTAAACTGACAGCTTTTTTTTGAGAGAATCTTCAGTTGTGTGTGTGTGTGTGTGGGGGGGGGGGGGGGGGGTGGAAAATGGCCCCTGAATCAACATCGTGTGTGTGTGTGTGTGTGTGTGTGTGTGTGTGTGTGCCGTCCTGATTGCGCCCAAAATAAGCAACATACGCATGTGATAATGCAAATTTAGAGACGTGTATAAAAACAACGGACAGTCCATGATAACACCATGTCGAGCCAAAACAAGCACTTTCAATGCTTTTACTGGTTTCTTAAAACGACCTCCTGTTTTACGAAGCTCAAAAAAACCCGTTACCGCAGTGTTGCGGAGTCACGAGTTACATGTAACGGCGTTACGTAATTTAATTACAAAATAAAATGGTCATTCGTTACAGAGAAAAAGAAACATGTCATTAAATTACAGTTACGTTTGAAAATTTTCACAATTTGCTTTAACTTGGGACACTATTTTCATCAAGCGCCACCTAGTGGACAAATGCAAGAAATTCACAAAAGTAATCAAATGTAATCAGTTACTTTTCATTCATTCATTCATTCATTCATCTTCTAGCGCTTTATCCGATCTTCCCTCGGGTCACGGGGAGTCTGTGTCTATCTCAGGCGTCTATGGGCATTAAGGCAGGATACACCCTGGATGGAATGCCAACCCATCGCACACACAAGCACACACACACACACACACACACACACACACACACACACACACATTCATACACTAGGGACAATTTTTCCAAGGTGCCAATCAACCTACCGTGCATGTTTTTGGACCGGGGGGGGAAACCGGAGAACCCGGAGAAAAAAGAGAAAACCCCCTGAGACACGGGGAGAACATGCACAAACTCCACACACACATGGCCGAGACGGGAATCGAACCCGGATCCTGGTGGTGTGAGGCGAACGTGCTAACCACTAAACCACCGTGCCACACTTAATCAGTTACTTGTATAAAGTAATTAAAAAGTTAAGCTACTTATTACATTTTGAATAGGGACATTTATAATCTGTAATCTATTACAGATCGATCGGGATGGAATAACGGGATTGTAGGAGATGAAGGTGATGTGAGAATATTTCTGTATTGATTTTCAGTGGGGCACGGTGGTTTAGTGATTAGCACGTTCGCCTCACACCGCCAGGGTCCGGGTTCGATTCCCATCTCGGCCATGTGTGTGTGGAGTTTGTGCATGTTCTCCCCGTGTCTCAGGGGTTTTTCTCCGTTTTTTTCTCCGGTTCTCCGGTTTCCTCCCCCGGTCCAAAAACATGCACGGTATTTTGATTGGCACCTTGGAAAATTGTCCCTAGTGTTTGAATGTGTGTGTGTGTGTGTGTGTGTGTGTGTGTGTGTGTGATGGGCTGGCATTCCATCCAGGGTGTATCCTGCCTTAATACCCATAGACGCCTGAGATAGACACAGACTCCCCGTGACCCGAGGGAAGATCTGATAAAGCGCTAGAAGACGAATGAATGAATGAAGGATTTTCAGTGTTGCTTCCTTTTAAGGGGACAAAGCATGGCAGCAAAAACCCGGGAGCGTAACCCAATCACTCTCTTCCCTTTCCTTTTTATTTATTTATTTATGTATTTATTTATTTTCCCCCTCCTGTACCTGACTGAACCACCATCTGTCAGCAGAGTGATTACACGAAGTATGTTAACTCGCATGTCTCATTTAAAAGCATCAAACATGGCGTTTCCATGACGACAGAAGCTCCGCGACTCGCCGTTTTCTCTTTCCGTTCTTTATTCGCACTCTTTTAGCACAGAAACATGCCGAGGCGCCGCCGTTGCGTCCGCGATGCACTGATGCTCTGTTGTTTCCCCGTCCCTCGCCGTTTAGATCCTGGGCCCGTTTGCCGAAGACGAGGAGTTCAGCACCGACGACTTCCACTTGCTGGAGAAGCTCGCGCTCGCCACCTCGGCCGACAAGATCAAAGCCAAAGTCAAGCAAATGAACCTGACGCCGAAAAAGTATGCGGTACCTCAGACTTCTGTGTTACATAGAGTTTTTCATTTTGGGGGGGAGGGCATCAAGAGGGAGTGAGGCACATTAATTCGATAAATTCATTCATTCATTCATCTTCTAGCGCTTTATCCAATCTTCCCTCGGGTCACGGGGAGTCTGTGTCTATCTCAGGCGTCTATGGGTATTAAGGCAGGATACACCCTGGATGGAATGCCAACCCATCACACACACACACACACAACACACACACACACACATTCATTCACACACTAGGGACAATTTTCCAAATCGTGCCAATCAACCTACCGTGCATGTTTTTGGACCGGGGGAGGAAACCGGAGAACCCGGAGAAAAACCCCCTGAGGCACGGGGAGAACATGCACAAACTCCACACACACATGGCCCAGACGGGAATCGAACCCGGACCCTGGTGGTGTGAGGCGAACGTGCTAACCACTAAACCACCATGCCCCAATTGGATAAAGTAATTAGACTAATTGGCACTTTAACCCTCCTGATTGGATAAATGGACAGGGGTGGACACTATAGTGCAAAAGTTTGTGGACCCCATTTAAGGTGTTTTTTTGAACATTTAGTGGCCATTCGCTGGAGTGTTCCTCTACAGATTTGGGATCATTCGGATAAAAGGGCTGAAATGAGTGTTCCCAATGACCGCATGGTGTTCTGTAGTTCTGGATGATGTCATATACATTCAAAATATTATTCATATAAAGACAAAATTCGATTTTGAAAACAGAGGGGAAAATGTGGTGTTGTATGTGCGTGTGTGTAGTGGGTGGTTTGGCGCTGGCATGTTTATCCCGCACACACACACACACACACACACACACAACAAACACACACAACATACTTGTGTTTAGAATAACGATCGTTCCCCCAACCCCAGAGTCGTAGCCTCTCTTTCTCGCTTCCTTTACAAACGTTAGATAAATTTACGTTGTTCGCTACAGGCAGGGTTGGTTGGTTTGTTGAACATTGTCTGAAACATCCGCGGTGAATCCCGAATCGTTTCCATACAACTGATGAAACCCCGCCCACTCTTGTGAACGAGCTCTTCGGCTTGGTCAGAGCGACCATTTTCCCTATTTTAAATATCGGCACAGTGGTGTTCCGGTGATTCAGCGCTTGGTTTCTGATCATAGGATTGGGGGTTCGAACCCAAACACCACTCGGCTTCGACTGTTGAGCCCTTGAGCAAAGGCCCTTAACCCTGTATTGCTCCAGGGGGCGCCGTACGATGGAGTGACCCTGTGTTCTGACCCCAGATTACTGGGATATGTGAAAACCGAGGAGTGGAGCTCACTGGTTTAAAGCCGGTCGAGGGTTTGAGCCGTGGTATCACCATTCTGCCGCCCTTGAGTCCTTGAGCGAGGTCTGTGCTCCAGGGGGCGCTGTATCACGGCTGATCCTGCGCTCTTCCATACAAGTGGGGAAATGCAAAGAATTGCACAGTGCACGTGTGAGAAATAAAAACTCTTCTAAACCATAAACTACAATTAATTGATAATAAAGATTAATCTCGCAGATCTCGTGTTCAGTAAGTTTGACCTCTATTGAAGGACAGGCAAGATTTTGCACTGGAAAGCGATGTTTATGTGCGCACGTGGTCATGCTGGAACATGTTTGTCTCTCCTCGCTCAAATTACATAAGATTTACATAAGATACCATGTAGGGCTACGGTGGTTTAGTGGTTTAGCACGTACGCCTCACACCTCCAGGGTCCGGGTTCGATTCCCGTCTCGGCCATGTGTGTGTGTGTGGAGTTTGTGCATGTTCTCCCCGTGTCTCAGGGGGTTTTTCTCCGGGTTCTCCGGTTTCCTCCCCCAGTCCAAAAACATGCACGGTAGGTTGATTGGCACCTTGGAAAATTGTCCCTAGTGTATGAATGTGTGTTTTGTGTGTGTGTGTGTGTGTGTGTGTGGTGCGATGGGTTGGCATTCCATCCAGGGTGTATCCTGCCTTAATGCCCATAGACGCCTGAGATAGACACAGACTCCCCGTGACCCGAGGGAAGATCGGATAAAGCGATAGAAGATGAAGGAATAATTTATGTAGTTTTGGTCAATATAATGTATATATCAGATAAGTAATCATTGCCCAGACAACCTTTCCCTGTCTGTCTCTCTCTCTCTCTCTCTTTCTCGTTCTTTCTCTCTTATATATATATATATATATATATATATATATATATATATATATATCTATATATATATATATATATATATATATATATATATATATATATATATATATATTAGAACTATTGTCCTGTCCTGGGAAAGTGTGGACATGCAATGATAAAAAAATAATAATAATAATAATTGCTATATTCATTAATTATCTATTGCATGAGTCTTGCGTCACCATGTCATGTTCAACCTTTAGTTGTTTTTTTTGTTGTTGTTTTTTTTTTTTAGTAGCTTTTGCATGAAAAACACTTTGAGTTATATTGCTGATGTTTTGCCCTCTAGTGGAACACACCAAGAATAGCACTTTAAAAAAAAAAAAAGAATTTTAATATAATTATATTTCCCAGGTGGCACGGTGGTTTAGTGATTAGCATGTTCGCCTCACACCACCAGGGTGGCGGGTTCAAGAAGTCCCGTCTCGGCCATATGTGTGTGGAGTTTGTGCATGTTCTCCTGTGCCTCAGGGGTGTTTTTTCTCCGGGTTCTCCGGTTTCCTCCCCCGGTCCAAAAACATGCAGGGTAGGTTGATTGGCACCTTGGAAAATTGTCCCTAGTGTGTGAATGTCAGTGTGTGTGTGTGTGTGTGTGTGTGTGTGTTGTGTGTGTGTGGTGTGTGTGTGTGTGTCCTGCGATGGGTTGGCATTCCATCCCAGGGTGTATCCTGCCTTAATGCCCATAGACGCCTGAGATAGACACAGACTCCCCGTGACCCGAGGGAAGATCAGATGATAAAGTGGTAGAAGATGAATGAATGAATGAATGTAACTCCCAGGTGAATGGAGTTCTTCATCGTGCCGTTGTTGCCGAGCCGCAGGTCGTATATCCCGCACTATTGCGTTTATTGATTGATGCGGAATCTACTCACGATGTGCATGTGTTTGTGTATCGCCCTGACGTTCCGTTTCCTTTCTCTCCAGCGCGTGCGATCTCGTTATGAAAGTGGACGCTCTGCTCTCGGCTGCTCCCAGAACAGAGGTCAGGAAGGAGATCAAATTGGTGAAGGAGAAACACAGGTGACGCATCTTTTCATGACACGGAAAAAGCGCACGCGGAAAGCCTCATGTCAAATTTGCTAACATGACCCGCACGCCTGCGTTCGCAGTGTTTTGCTGCTTTCGCCGCGAGAAGGTGAGGTGTATTTCGACGCGGTCGCCGTTGTGGATCCGCTGACTCGGGACGCGCAGAAGCTGGCCCCGTTATTGATCGTAAGGGCTGCTGTTAATCGATCTCGCGTCGGGTGAGAATGTAGCCGACGCCTTGGTGTGCGGCGTGAACTGTTTACAGACCGCGCTGTGTGTGTGTGTGTGGTGTGTGTGTGTGTGTGTGTGTGTGTGTGTGTGTGTGTGTGTGTGTGTGTGTGTGTGTGTGTGTGTGTGTGTGTGCAGGTGCTTGGTCAAGTGGTGAATATGAGGGTTCAGTTGTTCATGAACTGCAGAGCGAAGCTGTCGGAGATGCCCCTGAAGAGGTGAGAGACAGAACCAAATTAACCTTTCTGTTCCATGTGTGTCAACACACACACACACACACACACATACACGCACACCCGCACACACACGCACACATACACGCACACACACACACACACACGCGCACACACACACACACACACACACACACACACACACACACACACACACACACACACACACTCACTCTCACACACACACACCACACACACTCACTCTCACACACACACACACACAATCACACACAACACACCTCACACACACACACACACAGACTCACTCACACACACACACACACACACTCACTCTCACACACACACAATCACACACACTAACTTTTTACACCACACACACACAGACACACATACACACACACACACACTCACACACACACTCACACACACACTCTCACACACACTCACACACCACACCAAATCAGACACACATATACACACACCTCTCACACACACACATACTCACCACACACACTCCTCTCTCACACACACACACTCTCACACACACTCACACACACACACACACACACACACACTCACACACACACACACACACACAACTCTCTCTCAAGAAGTCTCACACACACAACAGCGACAACACACACACTAACTCTTACACACACCACACAGACTCTCCTCACACACAAAACACACACAACACACACAAACACACTCACACTCACACACACACACCACACACAAACCCACACACTCCACACTTCACACACACACTCCTCACACACACACAATCAGACAACATAGGACAACAACAACACTCTCTCTCACACACACAGCAAACCACGTCACTCCAGCACACACACACACGCTCACTCACCGAACACACACTCTCACACACACGCGCACACACACCCCGCACACCCACACACACACACACAATCACACACACCCGACCACTCTCTCACACCAAACACACACACAACACACACCAGAACACCACACACACACACACACACACACACACACACACACAGCAGACACACACACACAACACACCACCACACACACACACACACCTCACTCTCTCACACACACAATACACAAACACATACCCAGAATCAGACCACCCCACACACACACACACTCTCTCACACCACACACACACACACACACACTCACTCTCACTCACTCTCACACACACACACATACTCACTAATCGCACACACTCACTTGCACACACACTCACACACACCACACACCCACACACACTCACACACAATCAACACACTCCACATCTCACACACACACCAACACACACACAAAAACACAAACACACACACACACAACCCACACACACACAACACACACCATCCCTCTCACACAACACACACACACTCACACAATCACACAAACACACACACACACACACACACCACCACACTCTCACACACACACACACAACACACACACATCCACACACACACACACACACACCCACCTCACACACACACCAAACAATCAACACAGTACACACACACACACACACACTCACTCTCACACACAACACACACACACACACAATACACAACACACACACAAACACACCACACACACACACACACATCACACACACAATCACACACACACAACACACACACACACACAACACAATCACACACACACACACACCACACACACACACACAGACACACAAACACACCACACATCACACACACACACACACACACACACAAACACACTCACACTCACACACACACACAACACACACAAACACACCCTATACACATCACATACATACCCACCACTCACTCACACTCACTCTCACAGTCGGACACACACACACTCACACTCTCTCACACCCCTCTCACCTCTACACACACACACATAACACACACACACACACACTACACAGGGACACACACACACACACACACACACCTCACACACACACACACACACACCCGTGCGGCGGGTCACGAGCAGGACACACACACACACACTCTCACACACACACTCACACACACACACACACACACTCACACAATCTCTCACCCACACACACACACACACAAAGAACACACTCACACACGTCAACCATCACACACACACACACACACCACATCAACACAACGCAAACACATGACACACACACAGGGGGGGGTACACCACACAGCGCACACACACATACACACAACGGCACACACACACACATACACACAAACAGACACACACACACACACAAAGCACACACCTCTACTACACACCACAGCACACACACACACGCCCACCCACACACCACACTTCACACACACACACACACACACAACACACACACAATCAACACCTCACACACACACAACTCACACACACACTCTCCACTCACTCACACACACACACTCACACTCACACACACACACACAACACACACTCTCTAACACACACACACAACACACACACCACACTAAGACATCACACCACTCACTCACACCCACTCACACACACACCACACACCCACAACACACTCTCGCTCACACAAGACTCACAACACACTCTCTCCACACACACACACACAACACACTCACTCACACAATCACACACACCCACCTCACTCTTCACACACACACAATCACACACACACACACCACACACCACACA
>JACRUU010000011.1:1458146-1473146 GCA_030449085.1 Kryptopterus vitreolus | reverse complement strand
TAACCTTACATTCGTAACTTCCATCACTTGAATTAAGTTTATATTCATTTAATTTTTTAAGTCCAGCCACAACAAAACCAGACTTCATAACAATAAAATATCTAATACTGTTTATAGTTATGACAGGACACAGTGGCAAGTAACATGGCGGAGGGAGGGGGAATCGAACCCACAACCCTAGAGGTGTGAGGCGAACATGCTAACCATTACATTATTATTATAATTATATTATTATTATTGTATATCCTAGCTTTTAAAGAAATTGTTCAGATGTTACCCAATTTGTAATCTTTAACATTTTTTTTTTTGTAACTAAGGAATTGTATATAATCATTATATATTTATATATATGTAATGGTGGTTTAGTGGTTAGCACGTTCGCCTCCGGGTTTGGGGTCCCGGTTCGATTCCTGTCTCGTCCAATGTGTGTGTGGAGTTTGTGCATTGTTCTCCCCGTGTCTCAGGGGGTTTTTCTCCGGGTTTCTCCGGTTTCCTCCTCCCGGTCCAAAAACATGCACGGTAGGTTGATTGGCACCTTGGAAAATTGTCCCTAGTGTGTGTGTGTGTGTGTGTGTGTGTGTGTGTGTGTGTGTGTCCTGCGATGGGTTGGCATTCCATCCAGGGTGTATCCTGCCTTAATGCCCATAGACACCTGAGATAGACACAGACTCCCCGTGACCCGAGGGAAGATCGGATAAAGCGCTAGAAGATGAATGAATGAATATATATATATATATATATATATATATATATATATATATATATATATATATAAATAATGTATATGGGAATTGTTCATGGTGAATTAGGGTCTGTCATGTCTCTGGTCCTGCTGTTCTTTCTCTTCAAGCACAAACACATGCATGTGTGGAAAAATAATTTAAAAAACTATATTTCCATGTGCAGATGTCATTATTATTAATAAACTCTGTTGATCTTGTTGACATTGAGATAATGGCTTTGTTTAGTTTACTGTAAGCGTGTGGTTTATACGAGGAAGAATACAGAGAATATGTCTAGAAAGGAAATTATTTGAAAGTATTTATGTTTATTTATAAAGGTATAGATGAATAATGATATATAGAGAGACAAATGAGTTCTCAATTATATATGGAAAATCCCCGGTCTAATCCCAAAGTGACCTCTCACCTAATGGTCCGATGTCGGAATGACTTAAGCATGTCCGCCTTGTGCTCCTTTTCCTTCTCTCACTTTATCTGCAGACACATCTGTACACTCTCTGAAAAGACATTGTTTAGTGATATTTACCCATAATGTGAGCTATGCCATGCTGCGTTCCTAATGTTATCCTTTAAAATAGATGTTCAAAGTTGTTTTGATTATTTGCATTAATAGTTTTTCATGGTAGATTAGAATGCATGAATAGGAGTTACTCGTAACAACTGTTATATTGTTGTGTGGTTTGATTGTGTGTATATATATATATATATATATATATGTGTGATGTATATATATATATATATATATATATATATATTCATTCATTCATTCATTCATCTTCTACCGCTATATCCGATCTTCTCAGGTCACGGGGAGCCTGTGCCTATCTCAGGCGTCTATGGGCATTAAGGCAGGATACACCCTGGACGGAATGCCAACCCATCACACACACACACACACACTCACATTCACACACACATTCATACACTAGGGACAATTTTCCAAGGTGCCAATCAACCTACCGTGCATGTTTTTGGACTGGGAGGAAACCGGAGAACCCGGAGAAAAACCCCCTGAGGCACGGGGAGAACATGCAAACTCCACACACACATGGCCGAGACGGGAATCGAACCCGGATCCTGGCGGTGTGAGGCGAACGTGCTAACCACTAACGTGCTAACCACTCTATTAACAAAGGTTTGAGAACACTTAAAGATAAGATAAGGCTTCTGTACAAATCTGTCTGAGCCTCACACACACACACACACACACACACACACACACACGGGGTGTAAAATGAAAAAGGAAGGTACACTAGCGCTCTAATGATGCAAATTTTGTGACAGTGGCTTTAGACGTTAAAATGAACTTCTGTGAGGAACCAAAACCCCTCTGTTACATTTGGACCCATATAAGTGCCATATGTGCATCAGTCATGTTTACAGATCGAGGTACAGAAGCATCTTATATACACACCTTATTGTGTATATTATTATTATTATTATCTATTAAAGTGAGCGATTAAATTGAATTGTAATGTTATTAACGTGTGATTAGCGCAGTGTGCATTACTATGTGTGTGTTGTGAAAATCCCATTCCATTTCGAGTCTCCGTTCGGGGAAGATGTCGGATTGTGTTTGTGTCTCATTCGGCACGCTCAGGTTCTGCTGTAGGGTGAAGAAATTCACATTTACACCAAAGGTGTTCCATCGGTGAGGATCACTGAAGTTACAGTATCTTCCCCGAGCTGGCATTGTCATGCTGGAAGAGGTTCGCGTCCCCAGGACAAATTCATGCTTCGTCCATCCAAAAGACATTGTATACAGTGTCAGTCCATCTTTGTGGGACAGATTGTGGAAGAACCACATATGGCTATAAAAATAAGGTGTCTCGTTACTCTTGTGCATAAAGTGTACGTTATACACGCAATTAATGGCAAAGTTATTCTTAATAAATATTGTGTAATCATGCTATTAGTATCATTCAGAAGAATTTCTATAGTACTAAGAAATAACCGGGGCTGTCAGAAAATATTTAATCGCAATTAATTGAGTTAATACTGTATATACGTTCTGTTCATAATGTACTATAAATTACTTTTCCTGCGTTTTTGAGAATAAATAGATACATTTTATTCAAAAGCTCTCAATTTAATACAATTATTAATTATGGTGTATTTATTTCACTCTGATCTTTGTTAATTATTGTTAAAATTATTGAAATTATTGTTAATTAATTCATTTCTTATTAAATTTGATGTTCATTTTTAGTTGTTGTTTTAATTGTTAAATACGGGACGTGGCTCCTTTAAGAATTATGGTCCGGTTTTGGTTGCTTTCCATATAAACTGATGATACATTTAGGTTCCATACTGTAATATAGTGAGGAGCTCATACCTGTTGTGATATATATATATATATATATATATATATATATATATATATATATATATATATATATATATATATATATATATATTGCTGCACAACATCTCACATTAATGACATTAATTCCGTTACTATGAATTTGCTGTAATGCGTTATTAACACGTTTATAATGTGTTGACTTTGACAGCCCTACAAATAACACTAAAATAATTAATCATCTCCCTGTAGTAGATTAAGGAGGGGTGTATCTCATCGATCGCAAGGTCGGGGGTTCGAGCCCCGGTATCGCCAAGCTTGCCACCCTTGGGCCCTTGTGCAAGGCCCTTAACCCTCTGTGCTCTAGGGGGCGCCGTATCATGGCCGTATCATGACCAAACGCTCTTACCCTAGCTGCTTCGTTTTTCTGCAGCTCATCTGTCCATGATGCAGAATGCACTTGTATAGGCCGTGTATTACCGCCAGCCCTCAGCCAATCACTGGCCTGCTTTTTTCTTCCTTTAATTAGCGAGCGTTTATTATCCAGGTTTATTCTGTTCACCAAATACAAATGAATCTCTTGTAGGGAAAATCACACCACGTATAAAACACAAGTGCACGCCTGCGGTTCACTCGCCCTGCACGAGGATGGTCGCGTGTCTCGGCGCTCCCTCGCCAGCTCTAAACTCTGTTCAGGCACTTGTGCGGTGAATCGTTCCAAGGCCTGGACATGGTTCTCTCCCGAGGCTCATTACTTGTGAAGGATTGCGATGGTGTGCGTTTTACACGACAATTCTCTTTTGTGTTGTGTTGTGCAGTTTTACAGGCGATTCCAGCCTGGAGGAAGTCGACGCTAAGAAGGAAGACGTGCTAAACATCTTTTCAGTGGCATCCGGACATCTGTATGAGCGCTTCTTGAGGTAGAGGACAAACACACACACACACACACACACACATATTCTCTACTGTTTTTGTTTCTTCCTCGCCTGCCTTCACTTTGTACTTGATATTTTTCAGGATAATGATGCTGTCGGTGCTGAAACACACTAAAACCCCTGTCAAGTTTTGGTTCTTGAAAAACTACCTCTCTCCCTCCTTTAAGGTAAAGTGTGTGTGAGTGTGTGTGTGTGTGTGCAGATAATCCTAATGTGTATTATATAGATTATATATTGAAAAGTATCGGGACACCGGACTCCTCCAGCCATGTGTGTTTGTTTTGGCTGGTGTGTGTGATGTATGTGGATTCTGTAGGTTTTCACTTTTCACGAGGAGACGGATGATAAACACCTGCACACACACACATCCAGCTTTATAAATACATGGAAGCTGTTTAATGGATCTAGAGTTCTGGCTTCCAAGGGCACGGTGGTTTAGTGGTTATCACGTTTGCCTCACACCACCAGGGTCGGGGTTCGATTCCCGTCTCGGCCATGTGTGTGTGGAGTTTGTGCATGTTCTCCCCGTGTCCTCAGGGGGGTTTTTCTCCGGGTTCGGTTTCCTCCCCCGGTTCAAAAAACATGCACGGTAGGTTGATTGGCACCTTGGAAAATTGTCCCTAGTGTATGAATGTGTGTGTGTGTGTGTGTGTGTGTCGTGTGATGGGTTGGCATTCCATCCAGGGTGTATCCTGCATTAATACCCATAGACGCCTGAGATAGACACAGACTCCCCGTGACCCGAGGGAAGATCGGATAAAGCGCTAGAAGATGAATGAATGAATGAATGAGTTCTGGCTTCCTAATCAACATCTCACCTGACCTTACTGAGGAGCACGAGCATAAACAATCAAAATCCCCACAAAATCCAGTGGAACATCATCACAGGAGAGTGGAGGTTATTATGAGGGCAATCGGGGACTGAATGTGGAGGTTCAACAAGCACAATGTGAGTCTTTGATGTCTTCCATGTGAGACTCTGTTGGATGAAGTTCAGTGTTGGGAAGGTTTACTTTGGAAATGTAATGGGTTACAGATTATAAATGACCCGATTCATTCATTCATTCATTCATTCATTCATCTTCTATCGCTTTATCCGATCTTCCCTCGGGTCACGGGGAGTCTGTGTCTATCTCAGGCGTCTATGGGCATTAAGGCAGGATACACCCTGGATGGAATGCCAACCCATCGCAGGGCACACACACACACACACACACACACATTCACACACTAGGGACAATTTTTCCAAGGTGCCAATCAACCTACCGTGCATATTTTTGGACCGGGGGAGGAGGGAGGAAACCGGAGAACCCGGAGAAAAACCCCCTGAGGCACGGGGAGAACATGCACAAACTCCACACACACATGGCCGAGACGGGAATCGAACCCGGACCCTGGCGGTGTGAGGCGAACATGCTAACCACTAAGCCACCGTGCCCCATTGACCCGATTCAAAATGTTATAATTAGTGTAACTTTTTAATTATTTCGTCCACTAGGTGGCGCTTGGTGATAATAACAACCAAAGTCAAAAAAATGTTACTTGGCGGAAGCAAATGTGGAATTTCTTTCTATTGTAGCTTAGGGATTATATTATAATGTGTCCTTCTGTGAGATTATATCAGTTATAATGTGTCCTTCTATGTGATTATACCAGTTATAATGTGTCCTTCTATATAGCAAACCAATAAGGCCATTTCCCTCGTACCAGCTTCCCTTATCTACCAGGTATTTCACTTGTTTGCTAATCACGCCATTCAGAGAACACTCTAGAGACTGTGTGTGTGTGTGTGTGTGTGTGTGTGTGTGTGTGTGTGTGTGTGTGTGTGTGTGTGTGTGTGGTGTGTGAAAATCCCTGGAGATCTACACTTCCGTCTCTGGCACGGACGTCAGGCGTCCATCCTGCCGTTTCCTCTCTCTTATGTTTGACGATAATAGATACCGACGATGCCTTCTGCGTGTGTATACAATTAATATTATCACAGCGAGAAAGCTAAAGGTTATTGTATTTATTATTAATTCTGTGTTTAAAAAGATACGCATGTGTGCGCAAATGTCTCGTGTGTAGATTCTATTGTATATAAATCATTTATTTTTAAAAATTCCGTCAGTAAACTTCGGCTTCAGTTACTTAAAACGTGTGATCAAAGTCCTAGACGAGAGTAAAAAGTGAATTGACTATTGTCGCACAAAATGTAGTCTAAAAGTTGTGTAACTTTTAAATTACTATATAAAAGTAATTAATTACATTTGATTACTGTTTGATTACTAATTTTGTCCACTAGGTGGCGCTTTTAAATGAACATTCTATGGGGGAAAAAATTAAAACCCTTGTATTTTTCTAAATTAAACTGTATTTATATATGTATATACATCATTTTCGTACGAAAAAAAAAAATTCCAGCACAAAACACACAAGGCACAGGGGTTTGTGTTTATTTATTCGAAAAAAAATCAGTAAACATTGACTTCAGCTGCTTTAAACGTACGATCAAAATCCTAGACGAGGGTAAAAAGTGAATTGACATCGAATAAAGACATGTCGTTTTGCTCGGAGACGATATTTGGTCTGATCTTTGTACATGTGGTGATTGTAATTGTGTTTGAAGGAGTCCATTCCCCACATGGCCGAAGCCTACGGGTTCCAGTACGAACTGGTGCAGTATAAGTGGCCACGCTGGTTGCATCAGCAGACGGAGAAGCAGCGCATCATTTGGGGCTACAAGATCCTTTTCCTGGACGTTCTCTTCCCTCTGGCGGTGGATAAAATCATCTTTGTGGACGCCGATCAGGTGAGGATTACAGTAACGTATCAGGAAGCACGTCGTGATCAGTATCCAGACGAGGTCAAGCAGAAGAACCACATGTAGCTGGAAAGCCCTTGTGTCGCAGGACTATATTACGCAGGTCTGCATGTGCTCTCTATTTATTTATTAGCCAATCAGAATTCTTCCTTTCTCAGATCGTCAGGGCGGACCTGAAAGAGCTGAGGGATTTGGACCTAGAAGGAGCACCGTATGGATACACGCCGTTCTGCAACAGCCGGCGTGAAATGGACGGTTACCGCTTCTGGAAGACCGGCTACTGGGCATCTCATCTGGGTCACCGGAAATACCACATCAGGTTAGATAGAAAAAACTCTTAATGGTTTACGTTTTCCAAACTCGTTTTTTTTTCCAAACAGCCGCCTCATGTCTCCTATTCCAGTGCTCTATATGTGGTGGACCTAAAGAAGTTCAGGAAGATTGCAGCAGGAGACCGTCTCCGGGGACAGTACCAAGCATTAAGCCAGGATCCAAACAGCCTTTCCAACCTTGACCAGGTTTTAATAACTTAATATTCACACCATAATATATATATGTGTGTGTGTGTGTGTGTGTGTGTGTGTGGCCATAAATGAGTTGTACTACATTAAATAATGTGTTATTTCCTTTCTTCTCTTAATTCCCGTGACAGGACCTTCCTAACAATATGATCCATCAAGTGGCCATTAAATCATTACCTCAGGAATGGCTGTGGTGTGAAACGTGGTGTGATGATGCCTCCAAGGCCAATGCTAAGACAATTGACCTGGTATGTATTGCGTCCCTGTAACCCGTCCCTGTAACTTCTTCTTAAGTGTCTCAGAGTAGTTATTAAGGCATAAAGAGGTAGTGTGGTGTACTGTATAGTGTATATACTGTATAGTGTATAGTATGTACTGTATAGTGTATACTGTATAGTGTGTATATTGTATAGTGTATAGTATGTACTGTATTGTGTATAGTGTGTGTATTGTATAGTGTATAGTATGTACTATATACTGTATAGTATTATATACTGTATTGTGTGTATAAAGTATAGTGTATAGTATTTTCTGTATAGTGTGTATACTGTATAGTGTATAGTATGCTCTGCATAGTGTATATACTATAAAGAGTACATAGCGTATAGTGCATATACTGTATAGTGTTTATATTGTATAGTGTATAGTGTGTATATTGTATAGTATGCACTGTATAAGTGTATATACTATATAGAGTACATATATGTATATGTATAGCATTTATACTGCATAGTTTATTGTATATACTGTGTAGTGTGTATATACTGTATATTATAGTGTGTATGTACTGTATAGTGTATAGTATGTACTGTATAGTGTATATACTGTATAGTGTATAGTATATACTGTATAGTGTAGTGTGTATGTACTGTATAGAGTATATATTGCATAGTGTAGTTGGTATGTACTGTATAGTGTATAGTATATAATGTATAGAGTATGTGTTGTATAGTGTATAGCATATACTGTATAGTGTAGTGTGTATGTACTATATAGAGTATGTACTGTATAGTATATAGTATGAACTGTATAGTGTATCATATATACTGTATAGTGTAGTGTATATATAATGTATAGTGTATAGTATGCAATGTATAGAGTATATACTGTATAGTGTATAGTATGTACTGTATAGTGTAGTGTGTATGTACTGTATAGAGTATGTACTGTATAGTGTAGTGTGTATGTACTGTATGGTATGTACTGTATAGTGTATAGTACTGTATAGTGTATAGTTGTGTATGTACTGTATAGTGTAGTGTATGTACTGTATAGTGTATTGTGTATGTACTGTATAGAGTATGTACTGTATAGTGTAGTGTGTATGTACTGTATGGTATGTACTGTATAGTGTATATACTGTATAGTGTAGTGTGTATGTACTGTATAGTGTAGTGTATATGTACTGTATAGTGTATAGTATGTACTGTATAGAGTATGTACTGTATAGTGTAGTGTGTATGTACTGTATAGAGCAGGGATCACCAACCTTTTTGTAACTGAGAGCTACTACATGGACACCGAGTCATATAAAGGGCTACCAGTTTGAAATACTCCTCTGAAATAACAAATTTACCTGTTAGTTATATATTATTATTATTATTATTATTATTAATGATACTCATTTATCTATGTAAATACACTTGACAGTGACTATCAACAACGAATTAACTACATTTTACATTATAGACGCATCTCACTGATGAGTTGTGCACTTTTTATAGCAAGCCTGAGAGCTACTCATGTGCTCCTTGGGGGCTACCTGGTGCCCACGGGCACCACGTTGGTGACCCCTGGTATAGAGTATGTACTGTATAGTGTAGTGTGTATGTACTGTATAGTGTAGTGTATATGTACTGTATAGTGTATAGTATGTACTGTATAGAGTATGTACTGTATAGTGTAGTGTGTATGTACTGTATAGAGTATGTACTGTATAGTGTAGTGTGTATGTACTGTATAGTGTAGTGTGTATGTACTGGATAGTGTATAGTATGTACTGTATACAGTATGTACTGTATAGTGTAGTATGTATGTACTGTATGGTTTGTACTGTATAGAGCAGGGGTCTCAAACTCAGTTTACCTGGGGGCCGCTGGAGGCAGAGGCTGGGTGAGGCTGGGCCGCATCAGGATTTCCAATGTTCATGATCATTCATTCATTCATTCATTCATTCATCTTCTAGCGCTTTATCCGATCTTCCCTCGGGTCACGGGGAGTCTGTGCCGATCTCAGGCGTCTATGGGCATTAAGGCAGGATACACCCTGGATGGGGAATGCCAACCCATCACAGGGCACACACACACACATCACACACACACACATTCATACGCTAGGGACAATTTTTCAAGGTGCCAATCAACCTACCGTGCATGTTTTTGTACCGGGGGGAGGAACCGGAGAACCGGAGAACCCGGAGAAAAAACCCCCTGAGGCACGGGGAGAACATGCACAAACTCCACACACACATGGCCGAGACGGGAATCGAACCCAGGCGAATGTGCTAACCACTACGCCACCGTGCCCCTCATGATCATTCCAATGTTCTCAAATATCTTTATTTTTAACACAAAATAATGAATTAAATAAATACATTTAAAAATGAATGTCTGATTTAACAGTTCCTTAACCTTTAACTTTATGAACATGAGTGGAACATTAAACATGAACTGTTCTGAACATAGGGGGGCACGGTGGCTTAGTTCGCCTCACACCGCCAGGGTCCGGGTTCGTTTCCCGTCTCGGCCATGTGTGTGTGGAGTTTGTGCATGTTCTCCCCGTGCCTCAGGGTTTTTTTTCCGGGTTCTCCGGGTTCTCCGGTTTCCTCCCCCCACCCCCCTGGTCCAAAAACATGCACGGTAGGTTGATTGGCACCTTGGAAAATTGTCCCTAGTGTGTGTGTGTGTGTGTGTGTGTGTGTGACTTATTGAAGTTCAAGGAGGAGAAGAGCTTCTCACACAAGTATGTGCTCCCAAAAAGGCACATGGTCCGCTTGAACATTCTGGAAAGTTCAGGGAAGTTGGGGGTCAACTCTCAAAAATTGCAGAAGCTTGTCTGCGTCTCCACTCACCTCCCTGAACTTGGCTTTGAGTGCAGAATTGCACTGCAGGTTGTGTAATATGTGATTCCACTAGGAGTCAATCTCGGGTATAACTTTGACTTTCAGTTGCACGGAGCTGTGGCGTATGCGCACTTTCTCTTTCCGATCGTTATCAGAGAAAGGTGTATACATGGCCGAGAGATCTGGGCAGCTAAATCGGAGTTCTCCTTCTCCAATCGTATCGGATAGCGGCAGTTATCCGAATTTCTCAAGTGTCATATAAACGCATTTACTGTTAAGTTTCAGTTTCACCCGCGACGCGCCTACAATAAGTAGGACGGAGTTTGTGAGAAGAACAAACACACAGCACCTCAATGAGCGGGATCGGTTATGATGGAGATGGCTACAGACACAGACACAGGCTGGATCACAGATCACAGCACCTCCTTCATTTCTGAGCTGAGAGGAGCGGATGACTGTGGGCTTCTCCTCCGCCCACCTTACTAGGAGGAATGAATGAATGAGTGAGTGAGCGAGGCACTGGACAGCCCAGCCGATGTCCCGCCCTCCAGAGCCATATACCTCACCGTGATTGGTTTGTTTAGCTCCGCACACAACAAGACGTGTGTGTGTGTGTGTGTGTGTGTGTGTGTGTGAGGGAAGGAACCATGAGCCAGGCTGACGTGCAGCAGGCATGGTTCTGGTTCGGGGTATGAGTTCGATTGTATTGTCTTTAAGATGACGTACTTCTAGGTTACACCTGGGCTGTTAAAATAAAAGCTCTTTGTTCTTCTAAAGTCAATTCTGCTACTTCTGCTTCTTCACCGCTTGCCGTAACAACAATCTTGCGGGCCGCACTGACGTCAATCTTTCTTATTAAAGAAAGCCGCAAATTATCGTCCCGGGCCGCGAGTTTGAGACCCCTGGTATAGAGTATGTACTGTATAGTGTAGTGTGTATGTACTATATAGAGTATGTAGTGTGTATGTACGATAGTAGTAGTGTGTATGTACTGTATAGAGTATGTACTGTATAGTGTACTGTATAGTGTATATACTGTATAGTGTATTACTGTGTAGTACTGTACTGTATAGTGTAGTGTGTATGTACTGTATAGTAGTATGTACTGTATAGTGTAGTGTGTATGTACTGTATAGAGTATGTACTGTATAGTGTAGTGTGTATGTACTGTATAGAGTATGTACTGTATAGTGTAGTGTGTATGTACTGTATGGTATGTACTGTATAGAGTATGTACTGTATAGTGTATTGTGTATGTACTGTATAGAGTATGTACTGTATAGTGTATTGTATGTATGTATGGTATGTACTGTATAGAGTATGTACTGTATAGTGTATTGTGTATGTACTGTATAGAGTATGTACTGTATAGTGTAGTGTGTATAGTACTGGATATGTACTAGTATGTACTGTATAGAGTATGTACTGTATAGTGTAGTGTGTATGTACTGTATAGAGTATGTACTGTATAGTGTAGTGTGTATGTACTGTATAGAGTATGTACTGTATAGTGTAGTGTGTATGTAATGTATGGTATGTACTGTATAGTGTATATACTGTATAGTGTAGTGTGTATGTACTGTATAGTGTAGTGTGTATGTATGTATATGTATCTGTATAGTGTATGTACTGTATGTAGTATGTATGTACTGTATAGTGTAGTGTGTATGCACTCGATAGTGTAGTGTGTATGTACTGTATAGTGTAGTTTGTATGTACTGTATAGTGTATGATGTACTGTGTAGTGTATGTGTAATAATATGCATATAGAGTTTAATTACATTCACACTGTGTACACTGCACTTTACTTTGGCTGCCTTTTTCGGCTCTGCTGTTCAAACTGTTCATCAGGATGATGCGTGCACACATGCAGGGCCTTTCCAGCACCTTCAATCTGATCATAATCACAGCTGAATTAATTAAGGGCCAGATTTTCTCACTCCAGCAATCTATGCTGTTCACACACACACACACACACACACACACACACACAACACACACACACACACACACACACACACTGACGAGAATAGCAGTCTCATTTACATTTGCACCTTTCATCATGCATGCTTTTATTAGAGAGAAGAGAGATTAGCACTGATTTCCTCAGGCTTATACCAGTCTCTCTCTCTCTCTCTCTCTCTCTCTCTCTCTCTTTTTGTTTTAATCCTGGCTGTTTTAAGTGACCATTCTTCATATACATTTTTTATACATAGCGTTATAAGTAACTTGTGCATGTCCAGAACACTCACTTTGTGCAAATCTGCGTAACTTTTATAACGATTCCTGTTTTCCATATCGTAGCGTTGATTTCTTGGATTTGACCATATGTGGTAACTCTTATGAGATTCTTTATGCAAACGCGTGTGGCCTTCTATAATCAGATCAACTCGGAATGCATTGGATTTACCACTGATTTATATATCATTCATTCATTCATTCATTCATTTCATCTTCTACCGCTTTATTATCCGATCTTCCCTCGGGTCACGGGGAGTCTGTGTCTATCTCAGGCGTCTATGGGCATTAATGCAGGATACACCCTGGATGGAATGCCAACCCATCACACACACACACACACACACACACACATTCATACACTAGGGGACAATTTTCCAAGGTGCCAATCAACCTACCGTGCAAATTTTTGGACCTGGAGGAAACCGGAGAACCCGGAGAAAAACCCCCTGAGGCACGGGGAGAACATGCACAAACTCCACACACACATGGTCGAGACGGGAATCGAACCCGGAACCTGGAGGTGTGCAGTGAATGTGCTAACCACTACGCCACCGTGCCCCCTAATATAATATATTCATTCATTCATTCATTCATTTTCTACCGCTTTATCCGATCTTCCCTCGGGCCACGGGGAGTCTGTGTCTATCTCAGGCGTCTATGGGCATTAAGGCAGGATACACCCTGGATGGAATGCCAACCCATCACAGGGCACACACACACATTCACACACACATTCATACACTAGGGACAATTTTCCAAGGTGCCAATCAACCTACCGTGCATGTTTTTGGACCGGGGGAGGAAACCGGAGAACCCGGAGAAAAACCCCCTGAGACACGGGGAGAACATGCACAAACTCCACACACACACAATGACCGAGACGGGAATCGAACCCGGATCCTGGCGGTGTGAGGCGAACGTGCTAAACCACTAAACCACCGTGCCCCCTAATATAATATATATTATATATAAATAAATAAAGAAATGCCTCTACGTGTCCGCTCAGTAGCAGAGCTTTTGACTGATGTCTCCACAGTGTAATAATCCAAAGACCAAAGAGCCGAAGCTGAGCGCCGCCGTACGCATTGTGCCCGAGTGGTCCCGGTACGACAACCAGATCAAGCAGCACCTGAAGAGGGTGAAGAATCAGAAGAACAGCACAACGTCGGCCGTCTCTCAGACACACGGTACGGCCGAGTCGAACCCAACGCTGCTTTCTGTCATGACTGAAATGTTTAAAGGATGATAACGGTGACATTCTACTCCTACAGGCAGTCCTCGTGATGAACTTTAACACCCGCTGAACACGGACAGAGCCGAAAAAAAGTGCACCTCACACGAAACTCTCTCCACGTGCACCCCAGCCAGGACCTGAACTCTGCAGAAACGGGTGCAAACAGAGGGGGTTTTGTTGTTGTTGTTGTTTTTTTTTTTTAAACATCGCAGTTTTCTATTTATAAATCTTTCTGGATGGAGTTGATATTTGAAGTTTAAACACAGACGGGGACGATTTGAAGATGATGGAAAAAGTTTTCGACGGTGTTTTGTGCCGTGAAGTCGTAATATTACCATCGAATGTTGTCTATTTAACCTTTCAGTTCTGCTGCACATCAAATAATGGCAAGTCTTTTTTTTAAAGAAGAAAAATGGGCCACACTGTGTTTTGCTGCCGACTTGTGGTCAGTTTTGGGAAGGAAAAAATGCACTGACGAGTAAAAATCCATATGCACATTTCTGACTTCTGACCTTTTATTTATATATATATATATATATATATATATATATATATATATATATATATATATATATATAGTAGTGTATTTTCCTTTCACCGCTCATTCCTTCCACACTATAAGCTCGTGCCTGTATGAGTGATCAATGTTTACATGAAAGATGGAGACGAGGACAAAGTGACATTTTTTGCATCACGTCTGCATATTTTATTCCTCCTTTACGGTGAAGAGAAAATGTAAAATCATTACAGTATGTTTAATTGGTGTTTATTTGTAAAAAAAAAAAAAACAATAAACACCAGCACAAACTGTACAGTGAATCATTTCCACTAGACGAATCATTCCTCCGTGCTGTCTGTCGCGATTCCTTATCGATCCGATGTTACAGCAATGCTGATCTGGTTTTGTTTGTTTGTTTGTTGTTGTATGATTATGATTATGCCTGGAAGGATGTGTATTTTCTCAGGAATAAAATGTCTTTCATTTACCAGTGAATCGTTCGAAGTGCTTGTTGTGTTTCGGCACTGTTGTGTTTATCTGCTTTAAGTGATGTTTATTCCAGCTGTTCATTCCACACCAGTATGAGACAGGTTCCATACCGGGAAAAATATAATAAGTGGATAATATTCATTCATTAGGGACATACACTAGGGACAATTTT
>JACRUU010000011.1:1435646-1450646 GCA_030449085.1 Kryptopterus vitreolus | reverse complement strand
AGTTTGTGCATGTTCTCCCCGTGTCTCAGGGGGTTTTTCTCCGGGTTCTCCGGTTTCCTCCCCCGGTCCAAAAACATGCACGGTAGGTTGATTGGCACCTTGGAAAATTGTCCCTAGTGTATGAATGTGTGTGTGTGTGTGTGTGTGTGTGTCCTGTGATGGGTTGGCATTCCATCCAGGGTGTATCCTGCCTTAATACCCATAGACGCCTGAGATAGACACAGACTCCCCGTGACCCGAGGGAAGATCGGATAGAGCGGTAGAAGATGAATGAATGAATGAATGAATGAATGAATTTCCCTTTCCCGCAGTTTTCCGTCGTGCCATCACGGTTTTATTTATCACTTAATTTATGATTCTAAAATTGATCTATTTATTTTTATACAGTCACTTTGTACTTTTTTAAAAGTGCTATACAAACCAAACGAGGCTAAATTCAATATTATCTTATTAAATTCTCAGGCACAAAAAAAAGAGACTACACAGAATCTCAATAAAGCAAAAAAATAAAAGTATAAATAAACCAAACGCATACAGTCGTGTCCTGAATGCGGCATAAATACACACATATACTAATTTACTATTCTTCAACATCACGTCACGTTCTTAACTTCACTGTAATCATTTTCACGATCGCACAAACAACACATTGTGTGTATTATAGGCTGCTCAGTAAAAATGTAAACAAGCATTAGAAGACAGAGACGACGCATGGAGCCTTCGACAATTTATCAGCTTTCAGAGACAAGAAGTTCATTCATTCATTCATTCATTCATCTTCTACTCGCTATATCCGATCTTCCCTCGGGTCACGGGGAGTCTGTGTCTATCTCAGGCGTCTATGGGTATTAATGCAGGATACACCCTGGATGGAATGCCAACCCATCACACACACACACACACACACACACACACACACACACACACACACACACACACACACACACACAACACACACACTAGGTACAATTTTCAACCTACCGTGCATGTTTTTGAATACTTTTCGTGTTTTTAATACTCAAACTAACAGATGTTATAATTATATACATTTCACACAAAAGCTTTCCCTTTAATCAAATTTATTTAAATAATAAATAAATAACTAAATAAATAACATTTATTTTACTCTGTAAATTATTCTTTTGATATTAATTCAATGTTCATTTTTAGGTGCACGGTGGTTAGCACGTTCGCCTCACACCGCCAGGGTCCGGGTTCGATTCCCGTCTCGGTCATGTGTGTGTGGAGTTTGTGCATGTTCTCCCCGTGTCCTCAGGGGGTTTTTTTTCTCCGGGTTCTCCGGTTTCCTCCCCCCCCCCCTCCCCCGGTCCAAAAACATGCACGGTAGGTTGATTGGCACCTTGGAAAATTGTGCCTAGTGTATGAATGTGTGTGTGTGTGTGTGTGTGTGTGTGTGTGATGGGTTGGCATTCCATCCAGGGTGTATCCTGCCTTAATACCCATAGACGCCTGAGATAGACACAGACTCCCCGTGACCCGAGAAAATCAGATAAAGCGCGAGAAGATGAATTAATGATTAATGACGAATTAATGATGAAGATATTCTGGCGCGTTTGAGCATATAATCAGCAGCATATAAGCATCAGTTTGAGCATTTAAGCAGAAGTTTGACGTTCTGATGGCGTTTTTCCGAAAAGACTCAGAAGTTTATCCACCGCGAGTCTCACAATCTGTTTGGATGGCAGTTTTAATTAAAACGAATGCCAACCCATCGCAGGACACACACACACACACACACACACACACTAGGTACAATTTTCAACCTACCGTGCATGTTTTTTGGACCGGGGGAGGAAACCGGAGAACCCGGAGAAAAAAACCCCCTGAGGCACGGCGGAGAACATGCACAAACTCCACACACACATGGCCGAGACGGGAATCGAACCCGGACCCTGGCGGTGTGAGGCGAACGTGCTAACCACTAAACCAGCGTGTCCCTTAGATAAGAAGTTGTATGAATGAATTTTGTCGCTACGATACGATCGCTCTATTTCGGCATAGACAAATAGGCTGTTGAAGTGCATTGTGGGTAATAAATAAAAGCAAGATTATCATCAAGAGAAGAATGCAAATCAATTAGGATGTTTTATTTTTCCAGTCATAAACTGCATTAAACAGCATTTAAAGTGAAATTTTACTCACCACTTTTTTGAAATCACTCTCAGCTTCATCCAGTTTGCCCAGTTTCAGCAGCAGGCTGCCTCGCTGCAGTCGTGCCTGTGAACGGGTTATTCAGCGCCAAGTTACGCCATGTACGAGCATTTTCATTTCGTATATATATATATATATATATATATATATATATATATATATATGATATACTATATATCTCTATATATATATATATATATATATAAATATCTTCGCCAGGGGTTTAAACTCACCGAAGTGAAATCAGGTTTAAGTTCGATAACTTTACTGAGATCTGGTAAAGCGGATTTCGACTTGCCCATGGCCAGGTAGACGGTCGCTCGTCTGTAATACGCCATGTAGTTTTTCTGGTCCCCGTCTACATGAAGTCGGATCAAAACGGTCACATTCGGACACTTCATTATTATTCAGATACAAAACAGGGGAAGAAAAAAATCAAACAAACACCCAAACGTACCTACAGCTGCGTGGAAATGAGAAAGTGCGTCGGCCAGCTGTCCAGCAGCCAGGAGCTTCTTCCCCATCTCCAAGTGCTTCTCCACATTGTTCTCACTGCTGCAGTGCACTCCTGCAATCACAGGACATCAAAGATACTCTTAATTAAATATTATTATTGAATTATTATTATTATTCATTCATTCATTCATCTTCTAGCGCTTTATCCAATCTTCCCTCGGGTCACGGGGAGTCTGTGCCTATCTCAGGCGTATATAGGTATTAAGGCAGGATACACTCTGGATGGAATGCCAACCCATCACACACACACACACACACACACACAAACATTCATACACTAGGGACAATTTTCCAAGGTGCCAATCAACCTACCGTGCATGTTTTTGGACCGGGAGGAAACCGGAGAAAAACCCCCTGAGACACGGGGAGAACATGCACAAACTCCACACACACATGGCCGAGACGGGAATCGAACCCGCGACCCTGGAGGTGCGAGGCGAACGTGATAACCACTAAACCACCGTGCCACCCTTGTTATCTTTATTATTATTATTATTATTATTATTATTATTATTATTATGTTATGTGGCATTTGTAAAACTTTTTGACACACATTATTGCTTTGGACTTTATCACAATCGTCATTAATTAGATTTCTCATTATGACGTCACACAATTTAGGCTACAGCATGACTCAGGCAAAAAAATCTCAGGCAAAACTGCAAACAAACTTTTGAAGTCTGATGAAACTGTTCATGCACTTGTGTGACAGTTTCCACACTTCTTACGTGTGTGTGTGTGTGTGTGTGTGTGTGTGTGTGTGTGTGTGTGTGTGTGTGTGTGTGTGTGTGTGTGTGTGTGTAGTATATTAATTACCGTCTTACCTTCGTATCGAAGATCAAGCAGCACAAGCACAAATGGCACATACGTCACCAGTTTGTGCGCGACTGGTTTTAAGGTTACCATGATAGTTTGTTGTTATTTATTTGTTTATTTATGATATAACGCTCTCTCACGCGTCCTGCGTTCACTCCTTCACCGGGTTATCACGCGGAATACTCGCCTAGTCAGCAGGACCGATAGCGTCCATCGGGTCGTGGGTCACTCCGATTGGTTCATTCTGCTCAGCGCCCCGCCCTCACCTCTGTGATTGGTTCGTCGTTTTCCAAAACCACGCCCACCCATGCTGGCTCAACTAAGACGGAGCCACGGCATCATAAAGTCTATCGAGTGCGCGTTCACGCCGATGCTCGTGCACAGGAATGGAGAAATGTTCTCACACGTCATTTTCAGCACGATTTTATTCACAATGACTTTTTTTGAAATGATATCTCACTTCGGCGGGTCGGGTGGGGGGGGGGGTGATCACGTGGTTTTACATTTGCATCATGACCTTCTGATCAGAAGGTCAACATCTTAAAACCACCCCTGTTCGTCCAAAAATGGTGCAAAGGAAAATCTTTTGGATGTACCGGAATGCTGATTTTGTTATCAGTACCCAGTCAGTATTAGTGGGAGCAGAGACGCGCAAGGTGGCGTTCCACACCCATTCATTCATTCATTCATTCATTCATCTATTGCTTTATCCGATCTTCCCTCGGGTCACGGGGAGTCTATGTCTATCTCAGGCGTCTATGGGTATTAAGGCAGGATACACCCTGGATGGAATGCCAACCCATCACACACATACACACACACACACACACACACACATTCACACACTAGGGACAATTTTCCAAGGTGCCAATCAACCTACCGTGCATGTTTTTTGGACCAGGGGAGGAAACCAGAGAACCCGGAGAAAAACCCCCTGAGACACGGGGAGAACATGCACAAACTCCACACACACATGGCCGAGACGGGAATCGAACCCGGACCCTGGTGGTGTGAGGCGAACGTGCGAACTAATGAAAATCAGTTGATGTGATTATTTGTTGATAAAATCTATTATCTATAAAATCTCAATCAAATCAGAAATAAGATTATTACTAAACGATTCATATATTTTAAACAATAAACAATAATTTAACCTCTTCACTACATTGAATGTCGAGTAAAATAGGCCGTGCTTGAATAGAGAGATTAATAAGAAAGACAGACGAACACACACGAGGCAAGAAAGAAAAAGTAGTTTATTTGAAGGACTTAATTAACGAAGATAAGGACAAACTCGTGCATTAAAGCATTAAAGTTCTTAATCTCAATAATAACTGAAATTATTTCCCTTTCCTGGAGTTTTCCGTCGTGCCATCACGGTTTTTTTATCACTTAATTTATGATTCTAAAATTGATCTATTTATTTTTATACAGTCACTTTGTACTTTTTTAAAAGTGCTATACAAACCAAACGAGGCTAAATTCAATATTATCTTATTAAATTCTCAGGCACAAAAAAAAGAGACTACACAGAATCTCAATAAAGCAAAAAAATAAAAGTATAAATAAACCAAACGCATACAGTCGTGTCCTGAATGCGGCATAAATACACACATATACTAATTTAGGGAGGGGGTGTGGCTCAGTGGTCTAAGGCGCTGGGCTGATGATAGGAAGATCCGGGTTCGAGCCCCGGTATGGCCAAGCTCGTGGGGTGAAGTCAGGGGGAGTGTGGGGCCTGCAGGATGGTGCGGAGAAGACGGGGAGAGAGATGGAAGTGAGAAGAGGATGGAGAAAAGATGGGTGAAGTCAGAGAATATTCTGAGGAGGGGTCCGAGGTGAGTGTAAACGTCCGCAGAGTCGAGCCTGTTATTGTGCCTCGTGTTTGATGAGGTTTGCGTGCACGGTGAAAAAATTAACTTTGTGAAAGAGACGAGGCTGCATTGTACGTTGTGTGAGAACATGAATCCATAGATAAGAACGCACGCCTGTGTGCACGCTAACATAAACATAACCCCCAAAAGAAATATTAGATAAAATCACGAAGAGTAGAAAAAAGTAACAGCAATATAAAAGTGAAAAATACAGGGGTACGGTGGTTTAGTGGTTTAGCACGTTCGTCTCACACCGCCAGGGTCCAGGTTCGATTCCCGTCTCGGCCATGTGTGTGTGGAGTTTGTGCAAGTTTCTCCCCGTGCCTCAGGAGGTTTTTCTCCGGGTTCTCCGGTTTTCCTCCCCCGGTCCAAAAACATGCACGGTAGGTTGATTGGCACCTTGGAAAATTATCCCTAGTGTATGAATGTGTGTGTGTGTGTGTGTGTGTGTGTGTCCTGTGCAATGGGTTGGCATTCCATCCAGGGTGTATCCTGCCTTAATGCCCATAGACGCCTGAGATAGACACAGACTCCCCGTGACCCGAGGGGGAAGATCGGATAAAGCGCTAGAAGATGAATGAATGAATGAATGAATGAATGCACATTGCAGAAGCAGGAAGAAAAATCTGTCAAGAGCGATCGTTACAATGAAACGGATGAGAATGGAATTAGGGATAAAACATGATGGAGAGGGTTTTTTTTTTATAGAAGCCCAGTTATTGTTGTTTTTTTTTTATCACTAACCAAACCAGGCCAAAAATAACTGAGGTGAAGTCCAAATATGGCGGTCTAAAGAAGAGGTCCCGGTGGTAAAGAAATAATAGAGAAATGAAAATAAAAACAACGATTCTGGCAAAACAATGACAAAATAAAGGGAAATCTCATCCGAGTGTCTTGTGTAACTTGTACGACATTGTGTAACTGTGTATAAGATGTGTGTGCTTTATCTTTTGTGAGATTGAGTGACCAGGGCACACACACACACACACACACACACACACATTCATTACACTAGGGACACAATTTTCCAAGGTGCCAATCAACCTACCGTGCATGTTTTTGGACTGGGGGAGGAAACCGGAGAACCCGGAGAAAAACCCCCTGAGGCACAGGGAGAACATGCACAAAACTCCACACACATGGCCGAGACGGGAATCGAACCCGGACCCTGGAGGTGTGAGGCGAACGTGCTAACCACTAAACCACCGTGTCCCTAATAAATAATAATAATAATAATAATAATAATAATAATAATAATAATAATAATAATAATAATAATATAAAGAGGATTTGGACAAAATGTCCACACAAACCTGGTGGCCAACAACAAGCAACATCTGACCTCTGTGATTGTCAACAAGGGGGGTGAAATATTTATTTCCCTCACTGAAATGCAAAGCCATTGATGACGTTTCTCTGGATTTTGTTGTTGTTATTCTGCAGCTCGTTGTTCAAATGCACCAGAATTAGATTATAGACTGAGCATTTCTTTGTCAGCGGGAAAACGTAGAAAATCTGCAGGGGATTTAAAAAAATACCCCCCCCCCCTGATAAATTGGCCAGTAGATGGCAGTATAATGCAGCGATATATAATGCACTATTTATCCTCAGTGACCCAAAAAAAAGAGGGAATTCCGTGTCTGTGAACACGAATCCGGATCACATTACATTACATGAGCATCACAGAACGCCACGACTACAGCTGGAGAACCGTTTCCAAACTTCCAATTCACATCTGGATTATTGAAATATCTTGAGCTGATGAAAGACGCACAAAAAAGTTGATTAAAATAAGGAGCCAGTCCAAAAATAAAGACATAAATATGCTTTTGGTGTTTTGGATCCCTCTTTGCATCCATCACTTCCCATCCCAGTCCCAGTCCAGGGTCTGGAGAGATTCTGTCTGGAGGAACGGGTTCAGATCCCAATGCAGACAATTCTCCAACCTCATCAAGCATTAGTGAAGTGTTATTATTGACGAGGTGCTTTTTATGTGCCTAACTTTTAATACAAATATTGTTTTTTTTGCTAAAACTATCACGTGAGTGGAGGATTTTTTTTAAAATGAAAAGAACAAAGTTACATAATAAAATCAGTGTTATAATGAAAAACAGTTATTAACCTCCACTTAAGGGACACGGTGGCTTAGTGTTTATCACGTTCGCCTCACACCTCCAGGGTCTGGGTTCGATTCCCGTCTCTGCCATGTGTGTGTGTAGTTTGTGCATGTTCTCCTCGTGTCTCAGGGGTTTTTTCTCCGGGTTCTCCGGTTTCCTCCCCCGGTCCAAAAACATGCACGGTTGGTTGATTGGCACCTTGGAAAATTCTCCCTAGTGTATGAATGTGTGTGTGTGTGTATGCGATGTGTTGGCATTCCATCCAGGGTGTATCCTGCATTAATGCCCATAGACGCCTGAGATAGACACAGACGCCCCGTGACCCGAGGGAAGATCGGATAAAGCGCTAGAAGATGAATGAATGAATGAATGAATACACTTATTAATAAGGATGACAATTTCCTTTTACCTCTTTTTAATTCAGAACTTAACTCCTTCCTTTTCTACTTCTGTCGCCCCCTAGTGTTCACTCTCTGAAACAACTGTTTATTGTGAAAAAGTGTGAAATCTTTTTATTTATTTTTTCATTCTTCTTCCCCTCTTTCATCTTTACATTTAGTGAAGCAGGTGATCATTTGGTAAGCTCCGATTTATTATTGTTTCTACTGTATATATTTATTTTGTAATCGTTTTTTATCGTCAAAATAAACAATTAAACAATTCCCTAATACCAAACACTTTTCTTCAGTTTTGTTTTCTATCTAAATAGCGCATGCGCGCACACACACACACACACACACACACCTCAGATGCTCGTGTTGATGTTGCTGTAGTTTTCGCCGGAATTATCCATGCATTTGTTTATTCACATATTAATTGTCATCCACTTGTAAGTAAAAGTGAATAAACAGATGTGTTTTGCAGCACATTAAAGCAGGTTGCTGAATTCATAAATCTCTAATTCTTTTTTTCAAACTTAAAATACAATAAACGTAATAAATGTACACTTTTTTTAAGGGGAAAATTTGGTTTCAGTCTGGGAAGAAAAGTCAGCACTCAGAGTCTCAACACAAAGAACTTTATAACGTTTTTTGTAACGAACAAAATAAATGAACATATCCACAGGAAGAGTAACGGAACTGAGGACTGGACATAAAACACAAAACGTCCCCTTCTAAAAAAATATTAACCTCATAAAAAAAAAAATCAATCAAACTGCAGGAATGTAAGAACAGAACGTGTTCGTGCAGGTTCCTGTCCAGCAGTGTAACCTGTAAAACAAACAAAACTAACAAACAAACAACATTATTAGACACCAAAATCTTACAAGTTTCACATAAAATACGAATATAATGTGTTATTGTGTATTTACTTCTTATTGACTTTCTTTACTCAAACTGAGCCAGGCCTTTCTCCACCAGAGCAGCGTGGACCAGCGTTCCATCAGGGTTATATACAACTACAGTCAGTTCTGGCTCTACAGCCTGGAACAACAACAACAACAACAACAACGACAACAACAACACGATTATTAAACTTTATGAAATTCTTATACAATCTGGAATCAGTGTTTGTATTTTCCTTAATTGCTCAGTTTAATAAATGAGAAGATTTAAAGTGACTGCAACAATTCCGCAAATAAGTCGATTACAAAAAATCAACACAAATCGGCAAAATAAACACTTCCTGTTTTTAAAGTAAATTGAAATTGATTAATATTTTTATTTCAGATCACAAAACTGTTTTTCATTGATAACAGGAAACGGCGAGTAAACGGCGAGTAAACACACCCATGCACGCGATCTGAATGATGTTATTCTGTCCCTCGGCTAGCCGCTATAGTTAATGGATTAACACGTCTCGTTGACATGATCACATGATCGCTCTGTGTAGAATTTACGTAAGCAATATCAGAAATATCCATTCTGTGATCGTTAAAAACGTACGATTAATCTGCAACTTAAACAAACAATTAAATCATGAGCCGTTAAACCGCTATTATTAATATACAGCGCGTTCAAAAAGTCCCTCCGCAGTGGCGTGTCGATTTTCTAGGACTATACAGTGCAAGATTTCATTTATAAAACACGTCAGTGAGAATAACGAGTAAAATTAAACAAGTCGTTTCGCAGCACGAGATTTCGAATGCAAAGTATTTGTATTTTAATGGCAATTAAATGCATTTAATGAGTTTAGATTTCACCGATACTTGTGTATGAAATTTAAGGAATTAAACGCAGATTTTTCTAAAAAGAAAAACAAAATGACTTGTTCATTTGAACAGACCCGACTTTTTTTACATCTTTGATTTAATGCGATTTTTGGACGATTACTCGATTAATCGCTGGAATAATCAGTTACTAAAATAATCGTTAACAACAGCTATCGCAAAATTTGGTTAAATCACAAAATATATGTTCATGCTAAAGAAAAATTAGTACCGTGATGCGTCACCGTCACCACCAACGACAACACCACCTCCACCGACACCACCACCACCACCTCCAACACCACCTCCACCAACAACACCTCAACACCCCACACACCCTCACCATCACCACCACCTCACCACCATCACCACCCTCACCACCACCAACCTCCAACACCACCACCAACGACACCACCACCTCCACCGACACCACCACCTCCAAACCACCTCCCAGACACCTCCACCGTCACACCACCTCCACCGACCTCCAACCACCCCTCCAACCACCACAAGCCTCCCCCCACCTCCACCACCACCTCCCACCTCCACCACCCCACCACCCTCCACCACATAAAAGAACCTCCCACCCCCCACCAACCACTACCTCCACACCCCCCACCAACAAACACACATCCCCACCCCCACACCTCCAACTCCAACACCTCCAACTCCAACACCTCCAACTCCACCAACCCACCACCACCCTCCACCACACCACCACCCACCATCCCACCCCCCCCCCCATCACACCACCTCCACCACCAAAAAACCCCCCATCCCCAACACCTCCACCGACACCACCACCACCACCACCGACCCACACACCTCCAACGACACCACCACCTCCAACACCACCACAGTCACCACCACCTCCACCGACACCAGATCCCCAACCACCATCACCACCACCTCCAGCACCACCACCGTCACCACCTCCGACACCACCACCTCCACGACACCACCACCTCCCCCTGACGACACCACCACCTCCAACTCCACCACCTAACCATCACCACCGTCACCATCCCCAGCACCACCACTACCTCCAACACCACCCTCACCAACACCACCACCACCTCCAACACCACCACCTCCAACACCTCCAACTCCAACACCTCCAACTCCAACCACCTCCAACTCCAACACCTCCACCCACCCCCAACCCCCTCCCCACCACCACCACCTCCAACTCCACACCACCCAACCTCCAAACCATAACACCACCATCACCACCAACACCACCGTCACCATCCCCAGCACCACACCTACCTCCAACACCACCCTCACCAACACAACCACCACCTCCAACACCACCACCTCCAACACCTCCAAACCGCACCCCACCACCACCATCACCATCACCACCACCACCACCTCCAACACCACCAACGCCATAACCATTACCACCCATCACCACCACCACCACCACCACCCCATCCACCAAAGACCTCCACCCCCATAACCTCCATACCATCACCACCACCCCACCACCACCCACCCCAACTCCATACCATCACCACCTCCACCACCACCACCCACCACCCTCCACTCCATCATCACCCACCACCACCACACCACCACCCCAACTCCACCATCACCCCCACCACCCTCCCACCACCACCCACCACAACACCACCACCACCTACCTAAAACTCCCATCAACCACCATCACCACTAACCACCACCACCACCTCAAACACCACCATCACCTCCAACGCCATCACCACCAACACCACCATCAACACCACCTCCAACACCCCCCCGATCACCACCGACACCTCAAACTCCATAACCATCACCACCAGAGCATTTATGTGCTGTATTATTTATGATGAGTCGGTTGGACCACATTAAATAAATATATTTATTTTTATTTATATTTATTTTATAAAAAAGTTTCACCTCAGCAAATTAAAAATAACCACATATATTACAGCCAGTGTTCATACCGTAACCACAGCGCGGAGTTTTCCATGCAGCAGGTCGATCATCTCCAGCATGGCCTTCATGCTCCACTCGGGTTGGTAGGGAATGCGTGACGTGTCTCGGTCCAGGTGCGAGGGCTTGAACCCTGCCAGATGAACACACACGGCCTCGCACGGGTAACGCAGCAGAGTCTCGGGAAGACAACGTAACCTGAAACAGAGGGATGCGTTTAAAAATAGCATTAAAGTGCCTACTTATAAAAAAGATTAAAGATTTACTCTCGTTTTGTTCGAAATTGTGTCTTTAAACGCGGGAGTAAAAACAACGTACTTGCAAAGCGGCAAAATGTCGTCCGAACCAAAATCCACGTGTCTCACAAGAAGCCGGATGATGGGTTTGAACTCAGAAAAGCCCAGAAGCTTGGCGCGGTAATATTTACCATCGCTGTACTCGGCTAAACAAGGGCCTTCTAAAGCCACACACAAACAAACAAACACTCCAGACACACAAAGTACACAATAAATAGGAGTACAATGAGGTAGAATCAGGAGCGTAAACGCACCAAAAGGGAAATCTTTCAGAAAAGGTAAAGCATCGATGTGACTGTTCACTCGACTCAAAGCTTCATCCAGAGACTCCTGCACTCCTTCACTACCCGCCGTGTCCAACACGCTCAAAAACACCTGCAACACGGACGGGGGATCATATTACATCATCACCCTCCAACAGTAACTCTGATGGGAACGCGCGTTACCTCATTCGGGGTGCGGATGTGTTTAATTTTGACCCAGCAGGACCGCCCGATGTCGGGAACGTCGTGCTCCGTGTATTTGCCTAAAACTGCTGGAGGTTTCTCCAAACCCTGGGAGGAAATCAGATCAGCTCATTAACCCGCTTTATACGCAAATACCTGGCAAAAACGCAGATTTTATCGTTTGCAGATCATCAATGACCAGAGAAATTAAAAAAAAGTATTATTGCCCAATAATTGAATGCAAAGTATTTGTATTTTATTGCCAATTAAATGCATTTAACAAGTTTAGGTTTATATTCATTCATTCATTCATTCATCATCTACCGCTTTATCCGATCTTCCCTCGGGTCACGGGGAGTCTGTGTCTATCTCAGGCGTCTATGGGTATTAATGCAGGATACACCCTGGATGGAATGCCAACCTATCACACACACACACACATTCATACACTAGGGACAATTTTCCAAGGTGCCAATCAACCTACCGTGCATGTTTTTGGACCGGGGGGAGGAAACCGGAGAACCCGGAGAAAAACCCCCTGAGACACGGGGAGAACATGCACAAACTCCACACACACATGGCCGAGACGGGAATCGAACCCGGACCCTGGCGGTGTGAGGCGAACGTGCTATAGGTTTATATTATTAAATATTATTAGTTTATATTGTTAAATATTTGCACAAACAAAATATTGATTAGAGAATAAAGATTTCATTCTCTCACTTGTAATCTCATCACATTCTGTTTACACATAAATAACTACATCCAAACAGAGCCTTAAACATTAATGTCAGTCGTGTCCCGTGATTGATCGGATTGTACCCGTTTCTTTCCTCCTGTATTATAAACACGGAATAAACTTTGGTCGCGGTCACCTTAGTGTTCAGGTCCCAGTCATCCAAATCAAGCTCTGGAGGTTTCACTACACAATCCTACAACGCAAACACAATGTGTAAATAAATAAATAAATAAATAAATAAATGTTTTTGGTTTTCTAAAACGACAGTTCAGGTTGGATCTCACTGTTCCTGAATCAGACCTGGAGGCTGCTGAGCGTCTGGCTGAAGGTAGCGTGCTGGTGATGCACCATGATTTTGCTTAGAGGCATCCCGTCCAACATGATTTCTACACTAACCAAGCCTCGTGGATCTTCTGGCAGCTCCTGAGAAACACACACACACACACACACACACACACACACACACACACATCGTGATCCAGTCTGCGGTGTTTTTTGCGTTCGAGAAGTCGGACAACTTACAATGACGTGAACACCGACGACACGTCCCAGGAGCAGCTCTTTCATAAGCGCCACTGCGTCGCACTGCCACGAGCCGCCCACCTACACCCCGTTACACAAACGCACATGACGTGAGACGCAAAGTGCTTTCTGCGTAATTGAAGAAAAAAAAAAAACAACAACAACAAATAAATAAATAAACAAACGCGCTGACCGGAAATACTCCGTTTATCTTGCACGGCACACAAAGCTGAGGAACGTCGTCACACAGCAGCACCGGATACAAGTGGCACACCGGAATGTTCTCCACAATCCCCTGATCTACGTATCGCACCTACAATCCCAAAAATCATCACAATAACGATTACAGTGACCAACGTTATCACGCTTATTAATATCAGCACGCTTTTCTTCAAATGACGTTTTAATAACTTTTAGGCTTGAAAACCAAAAACAACAAATACAATTCCACTTTTTTATGCACGAGTTAATATAAAATGAAGCCCTGAAAGAATTCCTGGTGCACAAAAAAAACAACACAAGTAAACCAATGATATAACAACAATACAATCACATGTAAACAAATAAACAGCAATGATTGTATGTTTGTTTCTTCATTCATTAAAAAAAAGTGCAGCTAATCCACTGGTTCTCATTTGTGAATGTGCTTTTTTGTAGAATAAAGTGTAATTGCACACCCACTACAGTAGGTGGCAGTGGCGCTCTCATGGTCGGAGTATGCGCAGGGAGTATTATGGGATTCGCGATTATGGTGGGAGACGTGGAAAGCTCGGTGTGTTTGTGTTTTAGAATGTTTACATCAAGCCAAATAAATTCACCCAAAATGTGCCGGATATTGCAAACAAAACTTTGTGAACTCCGCCCACAAACACCGGGGAGGAGTGGCTCCTACTAACTCCGCCCCCACCTTTTTACTGACAGAAGCTTTGCGTTAATTACAAGTGAGAGAATGAAATATTTCATATCAAGTCAATATTATTTGTCCAAATATTTACCGCAAATTTTTAAAACCACGATAATCAAACAGTGTTAAAGATAATTATATTTTAAACGATAATAGTAACCGTCAGGACATTTTATCGAGGTTTATCAATAAACCCATAATTGTTGCATCCCGCAGTGCAAATGACCTCCTTACACACTGCATCCGCACTGGGTTGTTGTTTTTTGTATTGTATTATATTGTTAGTTGTTTGTTATGCACTGTCTTGTGTTGTCAACACAGTCTTGTTGTGTCTTTGCGCTGTTTGCACCACACGATGCACTTTATGTAGCGAGGACAAACTTAGTCTCGTCCTCAGCATTGTGTTGTTGTGTTTGTGTTATATGTTGTTTTGTGTAGCACCAGGGTCCTGGAGAAACGTTGTCTCATTTCACTGTGTACACAGTCAGATATATGTGGTTGAAATGACAAT
>JACRUU010000011.1:1420646-1428146 GCA_030449085.1 Kryptopterus vitreolus | reverse complement strand
ACCTACCACAGCACCCTGATACTGGCTTCTCGATTTGTACCAGAAACAATAGAAGATAGAAATTAGGGCTGTCAAAGTTATTAACGTGTTAATGCAAATTGACTTTAACGGCACTAATGTTATTAAGGCGTTATAACGCAGTGTGTATTACTATGCGAGTGATCTGCTCCTTCACTCTGCATCGTGTTGCGCGAATGAACGAAACCCGAACAACAAAGAACAACAAATAAATAAATAAAGGTTCAGTGCATCCACTCACACTTCCTAAATTCCCCCCAATTACGCCCCCTAGCTGCGCATTCACAACATGTACGATCTCCTCACTATATTAGCGTATATTACCGTATGGAACCTTACGCAAGCGCATCGCATTCCCAAATCCGTATTACTGCAATAAAGCGCATTTTTACTGAACGCAATAAAGCGCTTCCGTATAACCTAAACACCGTATCACCAGTTTATATGGGAAAAGCAACCGGAACACAATTCTTAAAGGAGCCACGTCCCATATTTTACACTTCAAACCAAAATAACAAAATAACATTGTCATTAACAAGAAATTAGTACTGAAATAATTACAGTTACAGTTTTACAAACATGAAAAGCATTCATTTATGTTACACTGAAAATGTGCGAGTATTTTAATTGATTGACAGCTGTAATATAAATACAGTTGCACATGTGCGTTATTAATAGAGTTTCCAGTACGGAACCAGTGCATAATACATGATATGGATCAGACCAACACTCGGACACACAGAATTCTTTTCTCACCCAGAAATGAAAAGTCCTTTAGAGATTCCATAATCGAGGAAAAACACTTCCAGCTGTGCAACATCACTCGCCGAGCACCGAGTCACGCACGTCAGAGATCCTTTCGGGATCAACTGGCACACCACGGCTCTACACCAGACGCTGTCATTCCGCTTCACAAACACCAACGCTCCTTCATCCACACAATCACACGTTACACAATTACACAACATCCTTAATGGATTGATTTTTAATAAATAAAATCGGCATTAAATTTGTTAAATACAGAAAGATTGTAGAATTTTTCTTCATATATACATATACATACACATATATATATATATATATACACACACACACACACACACACACACACACACACACACACACACACACACACACACACACACACCCACCACACATATATATATATATATTCATTCATTCATTCATTCATTCATCTTCTACCTTCGCTATATCCGATCTTCTCGGGTCACGGGGAGCCTGTGCCTATCTCAGGCGTCTATGGGCATTAAGGCAGGATACACCCTGGACGGAATGCCAACCCATCACAGGGCACACACACTCACATTCACACACACATTCATACACTAGGGGCAATTTTCCAAGGTGCCAATCAACCTACCGTGCATGTTTTTGGACCGGGAGGAAACCGGAGAACCCGGAGAAAAAAAACCCCCTGAGGCACGGGAGAACATGCAAACTCCACACACACATGGCCGAGACGGGAATCGAACCCGGATCCTGGCGGTTGTGCTAACCACTAAGCCACCGTGCCCCTGGTATATATATATATATATATATATATATATATATATATATATATATATATATATATATATATATATATATATATATATATATATATATATATATATATATATATATCTATATATAGTAATCTATAATATATATGTATATATATAAAATATATATATATATACATATATCATATATTATATATATATATATATATATATATATATATATATATATATATATGAATAATATCTGGGCAAATATATGTGTATATGTGAATAAAGCAACATCGGGACACATAAACGACATGTATGCGTACCAGTCTCGATTTGGTCTCCTCCAGTGAAGTGGCTGCGTATGTTAGCGCAGATGCTGTGGATCTTTTTGGAGAGTGAGACTGCTGCCTTGCGCTTCATCACATAGCACACGTAGAAATGAGAAGGGTTAACGACGTGGGTCACGGCGACCAACTCCTGCGACGCTGCAAAACACAACACACACTTGTTTCTTTTCGGGTTTTTTTTTCAGGACTGAAACGATACGCGGGAGGATCGGCTGTGGCTTTTACCGTTTTGGGAGGACGTAAATCTCTGCGTTAGCGCCTTGCGATTCTTCCTTTGTACCCTGTGTCTCTCCGGACGCTTGGGCTTCCAGTCTTGAGGACGGAGAAACAGACGACTGAGTAAAGATCATCTAAACGCATGAGCAAACCTGTTACGTCTCTCTCCTTACCAGCGACACTTTCCTCGATGATTTCCTCGATGATAACATCAGGGCTTATAGGGTGGATGTGTTTGGCAGACGAGGCGCGAGCTAAGTTCGAGATTGGCATTTGAGGGCCGATCTTTGTCCTGATTGGCTGTTTGACTTGCTCTGGGACGGCCGTCTCCTCACACACACTGCCAGAAACAAACAACTCTCAAAGCACATAATCAGCATTGGGAATGTAATAGATTACAGGTTATAAACGACCCTTATTCCAAATGTAATAAGTAACGTAATGTTTCAATTATTTTATCAGCGTGACTGATTACTTACACTACTTACATTTCTCCACTAGGTGGCGCTTGGTTGAAATGAATCCTAAATTAGAAAATTTGTACAGATTGGGAGAAAATTGTTGAGGGTTGTGTGTTGTGGCGAGGGTGAAATTTTTGTCGAGGGGGGGGGGGGGGGGGGTGGGGGGGGGTGGGGGGGGGGGGTTTTTATTTGTAATCTTTAACATTTTTGAAAGTAACTAATTTAATTACACGTTTTTTTTTCTCAGTAACTGTAACAAATGACGGTTGCTTTTATTTTGTAATTAAATGACGTAACGCCGTTACATGCGACTCTTTCACATGACATTTCTAGTGAAACATTACAGCACGTCATACCTACATTCCTGAATCATTATGGGGTCTCCCAAGGCACACAGGTCCGAGGGGACGGCTCAGACGAAGAGCGGTTCTAGATCTCATATGAAGGACAAATCTAAATCAAGGACCGTAATGTCGCCCAGTATGGCGCAGCCGGGGCCCCACCCTGGAGCCAGGCCCGGGGTTGGGGCTCGAAAGCGAGCGCCTGGTGGTCGGGCCTCCCCTCATGGGGCCCGGCCCGAATGAGCGACGTGGGGACACCTTCCCACGGGCCCACCACGGGCAGGTGGTCGCTTTTGGCGGGACGGAGGAACACGGCGGAATACGTAACGATGCTACACCGCCGAGACGACCAATCACAGACCGCGCGCTCTGCGTCGATTGTCACGCGTAGTTATTTTGTTGGAGAGGTGCGGTGTCAGGTTACAGCGTCGGCGAGTTGGATACACCGTAGCCTCCAATACGACTATTTGCAGCAACTGCTCTGCACTGGGAGCTCAGTGGTTAAAGCATTGGGTTCTGGCCCGGAATATCGCATGTTCCAATCCCACCATCACCCCCACCAAGCTGCCACTAGCGGGCCCTTGAGCAAGGCCCTTAACCCTCAATTGCTCAGTTGTAAAATGCTCTGGATAAGGGGCGTCTGCCTAAATTCCATTCATGTAAGTGTAAATGTACACTTACACTGTAACGAGCAAGAAATGCCTCGCCAGTGCACTGTGAGCATTTCTATACACAAGCAACTGTGGAGGATTTATTAACAACTATTTGTTGTTATTTGTTTACTGCTGGAGCTCATCAGAGTTTGAGCACAGAAGTCAAAAAAGGCACGGAGATGACACACACACACACACACACACACACACACGAAAAACACAAGAAAAACAAATGCATTTTCATACAGTGTCCTAAATAATTCTATATTCAAAATGTTTCTACTGTTAAAAAAAAAAGAAAAGAAAACAAACAACAACAAACTACCCAATTAAAAATATACTCACATTTTTCCATCAGTGAGCTCCAGAGAACTTTTCACAGAGTCCACATTGAGAATGCACCTACATAAAAACAATTTAATTCATTAAATTATACCTGGTATTTTGTGGAGGCAAAAAATGCGAGTCGCAATAAATCCATATTTTATGTCATGACTGCTATTGTGTGTTAAATGTCATTGAAGTCGAGGGATTTTCTTCCCTCTCCTCTTTTATACTGCGTTAAAACATTTTACAAAGACATTTGTTTGTTTGTTTATATGTTAGCTGCGGGTTTAATTTAGCAGTAATGTATTATGTGTTAGCGGCCCGAGCGGCGCCTTTAAGAAGGTATTGGATGGAGGGAAGTCATGTGACCGAGGCGAGAGCGAGTCATAGAAAGATGCGGAGGTGGCCGAGTCAGAGCCCAGACCTCAACCCAATAGAGATGCTATGGATTGACTTGAAGAGGGCCGTACACGAGACGTCCAAACAATATGACAGAGCTAAAGCAGTTCTGCCAGGAAGAATGGGCTAAAATTCCTCCTCAGCGATGTGCAGGTCTGATCCACAGCTACAGGAAGCGCCTGGTTGAGGTTATTGCTGCCAGGGGGGGTCAACCCGTTATTCATTCTAAGCTTTCACTTACTTTTTCCACTGCCATTCTGAATGTTGAATGATTGTGTTCAATAAAGACAAGAAAGATTGGATTTTTTTGGTGTTATTATTTTTACACACATTGTGTTTGTCAATACCAATGAATTAGATGAAGATCAGATAACATTTTATGACCAATTTATTCAGAAAACCATGAAATTCCAAAACGTTCACATACTTTTTCTTGCCACTGTATATGTATATATATATATATATATATATATATATGGAGAGCTGATAACAGACTCTGGGGAGGGGAAAAGATTCAGGGGTGCTTTTTCGGTACGAATTCTATACACTAATTTTACTGTTATATTAACTGCTGTTAACCGAGTCAAAAATCCAAGTAATCCCACAGGTGTGGTTTCAATTAATCACTTTAATTCATTATATTAATCCCACAGATGTTTCCAAATGCCGTAACAGGTTTCGGCATTCAGAGTTCTATAGCAGGCCACCCATGAGCTCCCCCTTCAGGACACCAGGGGGCATCGTCATGCAGGTTTCAGTCATGCAGTGGGGGTTAAATGTCATGCTGATGCACTCAATGCATCATATACGATTCTCCAACTTTGTAGAAACATCTTTGAGAAGCCACGAGTCCCGAGTATATTGTAGATAACGACAAATGTACTTTTAGTAATAATAACAATAACAATGTATAATATATATGGGTATGAAAAAAATCAAGCTCTGGTTTATATAAAAGTTTTTATTTTTATATATATATATATATATATATATATATATATAACAGAAGTCCTACCCAAGACCGGATCGTAGAGTGAGGCAGCTCATGTCATACAATTCTCCGTCCACAGAACGCTGCAGTGTCTCCAAAATCTGAGCAAATAAACAAAACACATTCACATACAACACACACGATTACTGACAAAATACTTTAACTTAATGTAGGTTTCCCCCCTTTAAAAAAAAAAAAAAAAAAAAAAAAAAAAAAAAAAAAAAAAAAAAAAAAAAAGATTATATATATATATATATATATATATATATAAATAAAAATCACAAACAATAGAAAAATAAAAATCACATAAAATTGCACATGGGAATATTGTACTTATTAAACTGGCCATGTGTCTTATTAAAAATACGTTGCACAACATTTACTGTTATTAAGTGCTATTGATAATGACCTCGTCTAGACGGCAGTACGTCTCCAGCAGTGGGACCTGACAAACGTGCTGCGCTTTCTGGATGGCCGTGTGCAGTTCTTGCCGTTGCGTTTGCAGTTTCTGGCATTCCGCTTTTCCAGATGAAAAGAGTTCCTCCAGACAGCTCAGTTCAGACACCAGGGCGTTACGTCTAATGACAGAAAAGATAGAATAGAATAGCCTTTATTTATCACATAAACATTACAGCACAGTGAAATTCTTATCTTAATTCTTATTCTTAATATCCCAGCTTCATGTTGGTATTTAGGGTCAGAGTGCAGGGTCGGCCATGATACAGCGCCCCCTGGAGCACAGAGGGTTAAGGGTCTTGCTCAAGGACCCAAGGGCGACAGCTTAGCCATACCGGGGCTCCCATCAGCAGCCCAGTGTCTTAGACCACCGAGATACCTCCTCCCCCAGATGCCATGTATGTATATGTATATATGTATGTAACACTTTTTATACAATAATATATATCATAATAATAATACATTTTTAAAATATACTAAAAGGCATTATTTGCGTGATTTTTATTTGAATACAGGGTGTTGAAAAAGTCTCTCCACAGTGGCAGTGTAGAGTGAGTGAATAGATAGACAGACTGGTACACTGATATTTATTATTTAAAGGCAAAAATCCAATGTACAAGAGGCCACAAAGCATCCAGATGTTGAAAATCAAACGGCCCGTATTAAATGATCACACAGCCAGCGTGTCCGGCACCCTACAAGACCATGTTTTAGTTGGTCGGGAATGTTTACACGTGTGGAAAGACTTCGGCAATGATCTTTGAAAAGCAACTGTTGGGAAGGGTTATAAGGCCATTTACAAACATTGTAATGCTTTCATTTTGCAGAAAAAAAAAAAGAAATCACAAATAGAAAAAACAACAATTGAAAATGTAACCAAATGTTCATAACAACAGCACTTTAGACAGAAGTGTGGGTCATTCAACAGCACACCAGCAAAACTCTCACTGGCCCAAAGTCCCGAGCTAAACACGACTAAAAATACTTCTGTAGCTCGAAGGTTTTTTTTTTGTATAACTAACAAAAAAAAACACCAGTAAGGATAAAAGATTAGGCACCGATCTCTAATGTACTGAAACGTCTCTCTACAGAACTCCCTACAGCAGGGGTGTACAAACTTTTAGTAAAGAGGGCCAGATTTGGGGAGGTGAAACTGTGTTATGACCATTCAGTCTGACATTCCTTCAACATTCAAATTAAATGCAAATTAACAAATTAATGATTTTTTTATTGCAAATGGCAGATTTTTCATTTCTTCACTCATAAAACAAATAAATCTAAACAAGTTTTGACTAAAATGACTAAAATGTATTTCATATTTTAAGTCCATATAAACTAGATAAAACATTCAGGAAGATGAAACATATTTAGGTTGATTTGAAACATGATATATTATTCACTATTAAATGGAAACTGTAAAAAACCTCTAAATCCAAATCCTGTAAACAGGAAAACAAACACTAACATTGATGTTATTCTGAAGTACAAAACGAGGGCAGATAAAAACCATAAAATGTGATTTTATTTTGCTTTAATTGATGAATGCGGTGGAATTTTATCGCTTTGCCTCCTTCTTCTCTGATCTTTACGTGAGAATGCGGCTACACGTCTTCTGCTGAAATTTAAAAAAGCTTGTTTTGTATTCTTGTATATTACACTGTTGGTAAACAGTGCTGCTGGTGGGCCGAATATTATTGATTTTATGACGGAGACTGCGGGCCGGGGGAAATTTCAACACGGGACACATTTGGAATTTAAGAAGGACTTTGGACTTGCCTGT
>JACRUU010000011.1:1388146-1418146 GCA_030449085.1 Kryptopterus vitreolus | reverse complement strand
AATAAATTATCAGAAGGGCAGTAAAACGATCATTAAACTCGTTTCCGTTATAAATTTACGCACAACTTTTGCGATATTTTCTAAATGTCGATAAAAAACTGTTGAAATGACGACGTTTCCGTGAATCATATCGTACGATTAAACTCGTCTCACGTTAAAAAAAATGTAGACGGATATCGGCATGTTATTTATAACGCAGACGACGCATTAGGTGTTTTTATCTGTAATGGGAGACGTCGGCGCGTTATACACGCGTTAATAAGGAGGTGATGACGCTGTACTTGGGGGCGTGGCCACGTATGCGCTTGTTCTGGGAGGTAATAATGCGCGATTTCACGCAGGACGTGTGGATTCCGGATGAATGTCCACTTGTGTTTGAGCTGTGCAGTGCAATAGCGCCTCGTGTGGCACCTGCAGCATCATGCACAAGGCAAGGCGAAGATAGATCATGTGACCTGCGATAAAAAAACCTTTCCATTACAGTTTTTTCCTTTTATTATTCCTTTTTCACATCGTCTAAAAAAACGTCATGCGAGCGCAAAAACTTTTTTTGCGCTGTGTGTGTTTTTGCGAGGGTTATTTTCTGGGTGACGGAAACGCGCTTAATGACTCCGTGTATATGTTCCGTATCAGAAGCGCACCTTCTCTGCAGCGTGGTGACGGCTTTGTCGACGCACACGTCGATCTCCTTGATTATTCGCGTCCTCTCTCTGTTCAGCTGACACTGGATGCCTGTAAGCAGAGACTTGGCGCAACAGAAAGTGCAGTGAAGGGAAATTCGCCATGTGCGGAAACGGCGTACCGATGTTTACATGCATGTTACCTGGTGCAGGTCATCCAGAGTCTTCAGGTTCTCTTTGGCTTTACAGAGGGCTTCGTTTAGTTGGACCACATCTGGACCCTGAACATAAATAATTCCAGTTTAAACATCAGCTCGATATCATTTCATTGCATCATATCGGATGTACCTTTTGCGCGAGCTCCTCGCCGGCCAAACGCACTCTCGTCTCTCGCCGCCTGACTCTGTGCGCGATGTGTCTGCCCCGCCCGCGGAGAACAAAACACTCAGATTTACAATGTCGGGTTCGTAATCGGGATGCGTTTATTTACACGTGGGGATTTAAAAGGTACCGTCTCTTGGCGTTCATCTTGGACGTGTAGATGAGGCCGATTATCCTGCTGTCCACCTGCAGTGCGTCCACGCCTTCCTCGCCCATTTCAGAGCTCATCTACAGCAAACATCCAATCACACACAAGCACGGAAAACACCGGAATAAACGCCGCTCGATCTGTTCTCGATGTGTTTCTCTCCTCGCTGTACTTTATTTACGCTTTCATTTACGTTTAGAAAATCGTCGTCAATGTTACAAAACCAGGAACCAAATTTTCACGACTCGCTTTTTCTCTGCCGTCTTTGGTTTTTGGTTTCTTTGCGCTTTAATGGCGATGTTGAAGTTTTATTGATCCAAGTTTTAGTATAAAAAAAAATTAAAGAATTTATATAAGATGTTTAAGGTTAGGGAGCACGGTGGTTTAGTGATTAGCATGTTCGTCTCACACCGCCAGGGTCCGGGTTCGATTCCCGTCTCGGCCATGTGTGTGTGGAGTTTGTGCATGTTCTCCCCGTGTCTCAGGGGGTTTTTCTCCGGGTTCTCCGGTTTCCTCCCCCGGTCCAAAAACATGCACGGTAGGTTGATTGACTCCTTGTAAAATTGTCCCTAGTGTATGAATGTGTGTGTGCGTGTGTGTGTGAGATATGTGTGTCCTGCGATGGTTTGGCATTCCATCCAGGGTGTATCCTGCCTTAATACCCATAGACGCCTGAGATAGACACAGACTCCCCGTGACTCGAGGGAAGATCGGATAAAGCGCTAGAAGATGAATGAATGAATGAATGAATGTTTAAGGTTAATTAATTAATTAATTAATTAATTGATTAATTAAGGTCGGGATTTGGTTATCGGGATACTTCACCCCAACGGCTGCAAACATACAAACAAAAATGCACATTTCGTTGTTTGCTAATCCGAGAAGTAGATTTTATAAAATTATATCCATATAATTTATATGATACGTATCTGAATTTTTAACCTTCTTCGCCAATTTCCGAATATGCAAATGAATTGGTGATGATCTAAACGTGCTTTATCCGCTTCCCTCTGAATAAAGTGGGAAAGAGCAGTGTGGAAGTTAAGGGCGGAGTTGGAGGAGGATGAAGCCAGCGAGTGGATTGTGCTACAGGAGAACGGGACACGATTCATACGCATTAATCACCTTGCATTCAGGACAGATGATGGACAGGACGTTGTCCTGTGGACGCTGCAGAGCGCAGAGACACTCGGTGCAGAAGATGTGACCACAGAACAGCACATGCGGCAGCCTCACCACCACCTCCTTCTCCTCCTCCTGCTCCTCCTCTGTATGCAGTGATGAACAGATTCAGGAGCATAAACAGTGATTATGAACATGACCATTCTCGGGTCACGGGGAGTCTGTGTCTATCTCAGGCTTCTATGGGCATTAAGGCAGGATACACCTTGGATGGAATGCCAATCCATCACAGGATACACACACACACACACACACACACACACACATTCATACACTAGGGACAATTTTCCAAGGTGCCAATCAACCTACCGTGCATGTTTTTGGACCGGGGGAGGAAACCGGAGAACCCGGAGAAAAACCCCCTGAGGCACGGGGAGAACATGCACAAACTCCACACACACATGGCCGAGACGGGAATCGAACCCCGACCCTGGCGGTATGAGGCGAACATGCTAACCACTAAGCCACCGTGCCCCTAGCATCGTTTATTATTTACAAAAAAAATTACCTGCATCAGTTCCAATGATGCTGTGATGACCAGAATATTTCACACTTACATTTTAAATCAATTGTGCTCAATTGTATTTACCAAAAAATATCATTTAAGCACACAAATACAACTCCACTATTGATTTGCCTAGATCGTGCAGTGGTTCTCAAACGGGCCACCAGATGGCGCTATTAATTCAATTCAAATTCAATTAAATGGCTGCAATTACATTTAGCAAGACTTTAGCTAGAATCAATCTTATCAAATTATTTTAAATATATATAGATTTTACATGCATGGCAAGACTGTCAACATATGTAAATTATGGTGTATGAAAAAATACAAATAATACAATTATATCCATTTTACTCAGCACACTGAAACTTCATCAAAACATCCGCTGATAAACTCGTAAACAATAATAAATGTTTACTTTTAACAAACATTTAACATGGATAATTAGGGGGCACGGTGGTTTAGTGGTTAGCACGCTTCGCCTCACACCTCCAGGGTCCGGGTTTCGATTCCCGTCTCGGCCATGTGTGTGTGGAGTTTGTGCATGTTCTCCCCGTGCCTCAGGGGGTTTCTTCTCCGGGTTCTCCGGTTTCCTCCCCCGGTCCAAAAACATGCACGGTAGGTTGATTGGCACCTTGGAAAAATTGTCCCTAGTGTATGAATGTGTGTGTGTGCCTTGTGATGGATTGGCATTCCATCCAGGGTGTATCCTGCCTTAATGCCCATAGACGCCTGAGATAGACACAGACTCCCCGTGACCCGAGGGAAGATTGGATAAATCGCTAGAAAATGAATGAATGAATGAATGAATAACATGGATATTTTTTTTATATAAAGGATGCAGTGTTTCAGGTTAATACAGAAGCGTGATATATATATATATATATATATATATATATATATATATATATCTATATATATATATATATATAATTATATATATTCTAAATTTTGTGAAAAAATGTGTGGATGTTTTGCATGATGAATTTTCATTTGGGAGCCTCAAAAGGATTAAACAAGAGCACAAGAGCAAGAAAGTGTGAGAGATTTACTACCAAAGTGCATAATTAAGGTGTTTTTAAATGCAATAGACAATGTAGCCTCCAGTAACAGCATATTCAGAAAAACTATATATGCAAAATTCTATATTTTACCCGAAAAACGTTTTAAAGATATGAAAAAAACATTAGCAAAACAAATCAGTTATTTATTCCTATTTTATCCTCGTTAATCACATTCTCGCTTTAAACACGTGGTCAAGGATGATTAATTTATTATTATTTCTTTCTTACAATGACCTTAGTTTATGTTAAACATACAATAATAATAATAATGTGCACATTTAAGTAAATATATAATCGTACTGTAACAGGTTATATGAAACGGGTTTTATGCATGCACAAAACAATTAGAGAATATGTTTGTTTGTTTATTCTAATTAAGGTTGGGAGGGCCTCCAGTAGAAATGTTCCCCCCGGGTCTCTAAATGTCTCAAACTGGTCTCACAGCTAAATGTAGTTTTTTTTATAAACCATTTGTTTAGAATGATAAATATGAAACAAGACATCTAAACAAGGTCTAGAACAGAAAACCATCTCCTACCCCATTACACTCACTCCCAGGCCACGCTGTTGCCCTGTTCTGGGGTTTGTGCGTGTTTTCTTGTTTATTCTTTGAAGACACTGAATTCAATAGTGAAATATTTACCCGACAAGGTGTAGAACAAACCACAATTATTGCACACCACTGCGGAGTCCATCATGGTGCTTCTTTTCACCTGCACTCAAAACCTTCCGAAATTTACCGACTCTTTTTTTTTTGCCGAGTCGGATCATTTGACTCAGAGCCGATTCCTTTGGGATGGGCAATACCACCGTTATTTTCGATACTCAATAGCAATCTAATAATTATCGATATTAACACTAATAAACGTTTACGTTAAGAAATGAATGTCATCGTCAGAATGAAATGAACTGGTCTTCGCTACTGTTACACTGCTTTACATCATTTCCAACCATTATGTCCTGATATATAAAGTAATAATCTTTTAATGTGAAAACACTCGCTTACAACTGACCAGCTCCTCGGCTATTATTTGTGAAAGTTACTACAAAAAGCAGTAAAAAAAAACAAACAAACAAACAAATATATATTTTGCCTATGGGGGAAAAAATGACTAGAATTAGACTGGACTTCACTTTTGTTGTATTTACAACATAAGGAAGCAGAAGCACATGAGAATGAGAGGATACAATATTTAATGATCTATTGTAAGAAACCTGAGTATTTTTAAGATGCCGTTTTTTTCCACAACAACTCGACAAACCCTTTCTCATCCCCTGTGCACCATCCAGATGTTCCTGGCTGGAAAAGTCATGTATCCTAATTCTTTTGCTCATATAGTGTGGCATTGATTAAGGCTCTTAGGAATGACCTACGAGAAATTCATTCATTCATCTTCTAGCGCTTTATCTGATCTTCCCTCATGTCACGGGGAGTCTGTGTCTATCTCAGGCGTCTATGGGCATTAATGCAGGATACACCCTGGATGGAATGCCAACCCATTGCAGGGCGCACACACACACACACACACACACACACACACACACACACAAACACACACACACACACACACACATTCATACACTAGGGACAATTTTCCAAGGTGCCAATCAACCTACCGTGCATGTTTTTGGACCGGGGGAGGAAACCGGAGAACCAGGAGAAAAAACCCCTGAGGCACGGGGAGAACATGCACAAACTCCACACACACATGGCCGAGACGGGAATCGAACCCGGACCCTGGAGGTGTGAGGCGAACGTGCTAACCATTAAGCCACTGTACCCTCCTACGAGAAATTGTGCCTGAAAAAGTAGAAATCTACCCATCATCATCATTATTATTTACATTTACAGTATTTATCAGACGCTGTTATCCAACGCGACATATAAATAGTGCTTTATGTCTCCATCTAAGGATAAATTCATTCAGGTATGATTGATACAAACTTAAGGTACAAAATAAACATAAACACAGTTGAGGGATGTTTTTTGATGTTTTCCTCGACAGCGAGAAGGAAGAAGTGTTATTATGGGATGTTGTTAGAAGCGATCGGGGTCTTCAGTCGTGGTTTTGAAGATGCAGTTGTTGTTGTTGTTGTTGTTGTTGACACTGCACCTAAATCCTCCTGAACTGCTCTGGATAATAAAGTCAGACAGAAAGTTGTACAAGAGACACTGTAACGTTTGGAGAAATGAATTGTCTGGATGTTTGTGTAGAGCTGTTCTTCATACTCACGGAGGATTTGATTTATTTTTAATGAAAATAAATATCTGTACATTCATATACTTGTTAGGACAAAATAAATCTACATATGATTAAATGATCGAGTTCGGTGCGTACAAAAAAGTAAATAAAAATAAATGATAAAAGACGAGGAAAAGTGCCCAATGTTAAGAAAATAAAACTAGTAAATAATAATAAATATTTGCTGCTTATATTTTTGCAGGCAAATTCTTTATGTTCAAATTTCATAAAGTCTGTCAATTTAGTGAAATATGATATTTATTTTACAAAAATGTACAATACAAATAAATAATAAGTAAAACTCCTATTAAATTTTTTAAAAATAATAAATAAATGTGTGCATTTGCATAAGTGCAGATTTTTCTTTTCGGCAAACCAAACATATAGAATTAAAAATAAAGGACTCTCTCAGGCTCTGGTGTCCATGACGACGTGTCCTTCCGGGTTTTTGAGCCTGACGCGGCCGCTGGGATAGCGGGTCTCCTGTCGCCCGTCGGAGTAAACGGTTTTAACCGTGCCGTCGGGGTATTCCCGTCTCTTATACTCCGCAGTGTGGAGCTCTCTCTGTCCTGTGTTGAACTGGATCTGCTTAGTGCCATCCCTAAGACGTTTTCATAAACACCAACATTATTTACCAAAATGTACCAATAATCACAATAACGTGGAACCGCTGAACACGCTATGCTTACGGGTTCTGCTGTATGATGGTCCCGTCCGCGAGCACGCTCTCCTCTCTCCCGTCAGGATAGAGGTTCTTGACAGTATGATCGGGGAAAACGATCTCCTTATGACCGTCTACAAAGTGTTTTTCTGAAACGGAGAACCAGCAGGACGTTAAAGCTTCTGGGAATAGAACTACGGCGTGTAATCACTCCGTCAGTTTCCTCCTAACGGTGATGAGGTTAAATACCCATCTGGTTGTTTGGGAACTGGAGCACTTCCATGCCGTCGGGGTAGGTGGTGTGTGTGGTTTGAGCTTCGGCGTAATAATAAATCTGCAAGGGAGAACGTTAGAAATGATTCATACAGTTCAACACTACAGTATGATGTGAAGATCTTACGACACACTTTCCCTGCTCATGAATAAAAAGTCCATTCCAGCATTGGTCAACCGATTCAGAACTTTGGCTGATTAATCAGCACTGATAGATGATTGATGGAATTATCAGCAAAAATCCAGAACGCAATATTGTAACGGTGTGATTATACGGAACGCCATGTGCCGTTTGATCCGACACGTGAGGATTTAATTTCCCAGGCCTGATTACTGCCACACCTGAGCGCAATGTAGAAATCACTTAAATAGGACCTGCCTGACAAAGTGTAGTAGACCAAAAGATTAAAAGCTAGACATCAGAGGAAAAAATAAAACATAATTGAGATATCAGTCTAGAAAAAGTTATAAAAGCATTTCTAGCGCTTTGGGACCCCACAGTGTTAGAAATGTGAAAAGCCGTTAAACAGCCTAAACGTGGAACAGTGGAGAAGCTTCCCAGGAGTGGCCGTCAGACTAAAATGGCCAAGAGTGCAGCGACGACTCGTACAAGAGTCGTCGCTGCACTCGCTGTGGGGAGGTGGTGGCTTAGTGGTAAGGTGTTGGCCTCTGGACTGGAAGATCGCAGGTTCAAACCCCACCACCACCAAGCTACCACTAGTGGACCCTTGAGCAAGGCCCTTAACCCTCAATTGCTCAGTTGTAAGTCGCTCTGGATAAAGGCGTCTACCAAATGCCACAAATGCAAATGCAAGACGTCACAAAGACTCCACAACATCATCCACAAGCACCTCACCTGCCTCAATTAAGGCCAATGTTCATGACTCCACCATAAGAAAGAGATAAAGCTGCATGGCAGAAATCCGAGACCAAAACCTCTAAAAAAACAAAAAAAATCCCCAAGACTTTTGGGAAAAACACTCTGTGGACTAACAAGTGTGTCCCATTACATCTGGCATGAAAGTAAAAGCACATTTCAGAAAAAGAACATTATTACAACAGTAAAATATGGTGGGGGTAGTGTGATGGTCTGGGGCTGTTTTGCTACTTCAGGCACTGGAAGACTTGCTGTGATAAATCAAACCATGAATTGTGAAAGAGAACGTTCCAGACATCTGTACGTGACCCCAAGCTGCACTTGTGTTCTGCAACAGTGATCCCAAACACACCAGCAAGTCCACGTCTGAAGAAAACCAAAATGAAGACTTTGGGGAGTGGCCTAGTCAAAGTCCTGACCTGAATCTGATGGCGATTCTGCAGCGTGACCTTAAAAAGGCGGTTCATGTGCGAAAAACCACCCGATGTGCCTGAATTACAACATTTCTGTAAAGTTATCTCAAATGTTTGATTGCAGTTGTTGCTGCTACGGTTGGCCCAACCAGTTATCAGATTTAGGGGGCAAACACTTTCAAACAGGTCCATGTAGTTTTGGATTTCCCTTAATGATAAAAACCTTCAGTTAAAAGTGCTATCTTTGACTAATACTGAAATTAACTAGACGATTTGTAACAAAGTGTGACAAACATGCAAATGCTGGGGTCAGTCATGCTACAGCGCCCCCTGGAGCACAGAGGGTTAAGAGCCTTTCTAAAAAAGTAGGGCTCGAATGGACGACGTTTTGAGCCGCAGACCTGTACCTTAACCAGAGCATTGAAATTATATTTCCATTTTATTTTTGTAATAAAGTTGAGATTATTTTACATGGAGTGTTTCCCCCCCCCCCACCCCCCCACCCCCCAAGGTATAAAACCAGTACAATCCAGTCTAGCCATTAGTCGATCTCTATTCTCTCTCCATACACTGTTATAAAGAGAGCGTAAACAATGATGAAATAACATTCCTCACCACTCTGTGATCTGGCATTACGTGCTTGACGTCTCCGTTGAAAAACGTGACCCTGACAGACAGTCCGTCAGCAGACACTTCCTTTCGTGTGCCGTTGGGGAAAACGGTGAGTCGTCCTCCATCGGGAAGCGTCTTCTCAACCTGACACAGCACATGAACGAACCGTGGCATGCTGTTCTAGTTGTGCACGTGAACTCCATTCCACTAAATGAATGTTACCTTTCCATCCACGTGTCCAGACTCTTCCTGTTCAAGCTCAGTGTTCTCAGTGATGTCTTCCGGAATATCCAGGTCCTGGGGGAGAAATACAGAAATAACTCCACACTATAAATAAACAGAAATGCATACGAGGTGAAAGATATTTGCGATCGAGATCCTTCTGCAGTAAGAAAAGTGTGCGTACTCACCAACAGCGAGTGGGTGGAGTTTTTGTTTATCAGAGGATCATGGCTTTTAGCATCCGAGACGTGAGCATCTGGAATGTGAGGAACATCCACTGAGCATGTCTCTGTCTTCCAGTCTAAAGGAAACATGAATATAATGCATACATAACGCACTTCCAACTTTATAACCAAAATGACCGAGACCCAGTGCCACTTTATTACTTATTACTCTCGCTCACACACACACACACGGTCACACACACACACACACACACACACACACACACACACACACACACACACACACACACACACTCTCTCGCTCACACACACACACTATATCTATCGCTCTCATTCTCTCACACACACACACACACACACACACACACACACACACACACACACACACACACACACACCACACACACACTCGCTCACACACTCGCTCACACACACTCTCTCTCTCTCTCGCTCACACACACACGCACACTCACTCACTCACACAGACACGCACACTCTCTCTCGCTCACACACACACACACACTCTCTCTCTCTCTCTCTCGCTCACACACACACGCACACTCTCACTCTCACACACACACACACGCACACTCTCTCTCGCTCACACACACACACACACACTCTCTCACACTCTCTCACACACTCTCTCTCTCACTCACTCACACACTCACTCACACGCTCACACACACACACACACACTATCTATCTCTCTCTCGCTCACACACACACTATCTATCTCTCTCTCGCTCACACACACACGAGAAAAAACACACACTCTCTCGCTCACACACACACGCGAAAAAACACTCTCTCTCGCTCACACACACACGCTCTCTCTCTCGCTCACACACACACACACACACACTCTCTCTCTCGCTCACACACACACACACACACACTCTCTCTCTCGCTCACACACACACTATCTCTCTCTCTCTCTCACACACACTATCTCTCTCTCTCGCTCACACACACACTCTCGCTCACACACACACACACTCTCTCTCTCTCTCCACACTGGCACACCTCTCTCTCTCGGTCACACACCACACACACACACTCTCTCTCTCTCTCTCTCTGTCACACACACACACACACACTCTCTCTCTCTCGCACTCTTTCACACACACACACACTCTCTCACACACGTGAGTGATGGACGTGTGTGAGTGATGGACGTGTGTGTGTGAGGGACGTGTGTGGGTGATGGACGTGTGTGAGTGATGGATGTGTGTGTGTGAGGGACGTGTGTGAGTGAGGGACGTGTGGGTGATGGACGTGTGTGTGTGAGGGACGTGTGGGTGATGGACGTGTGTGTGGACGTGTGTGTGTGAGGGACGTGTGGGTGATGGACGTGTGGGTGATGGACGTGTGTGGGTGATGGACGTGTGTGAGTGATGGACGTGTGTGTGAGTGATGGACGTGTGTGTGAGTGAGGGTGTGTGTGACGTGATGGGACGTGTGTGTGTGATGCTTGTGTGCGGTGCTGGAAACAAATAAAACCAATTTTTGGAAGGGTGAAACAAACAAAACAAAAAACAACGGGTTTTTTTAAATCATGTTAAAACAAAATTGTAAATTATAATGAGGAGAAAGTGTGTTTTTAGTGCAAGAAAAATACAATATATTTTGAATAATTCCTGTAATTATTTCCTGTGTCTAATTTGCATTTTGGTTTAATTCATATAATTTGTTCATTAAAGATGACCATGGTCTAAAATGTGTTGTTATGTGGACATTTGTGGATTATTTGTACATGCGAGTAAACATTTCCATGTGTCTTGATTGTGAAAAAGTGCTCAAGGCCACATCACTGTAAAACACTAACCCTAACCCTAGACTCACTTCTTCCCCTCAAACACATTTTAATTTTAACACATTTTATGTGTGTGTGTGTGGGTGTGGGGGGGGGGGGGGGGGGGGGCTTTTCAACCTTTAGGGCACATGGTGCTTAAAGACTTGGCAGGGACTTTGGGAGGATTCTGAGCTTTTAAGGGTTCCACTTTCTGGTTCTCAGGTGGGCTGCTCTTAATGCTGAAAGACGGGTTCTAGGAATAGAGAGAAAGCAACATTAAAAACAATTTATTTATTTATTTAAACAACACATTTTCTGATTTTCTTTCTATACCTTAGATTTCGTTGTCCTGTTGTTACTGCCGTTGCTGGATGCGCTGGACCGCCCTCTCTCTTTATCCCGCTCAGACTCGGCGTTTTTCCAGGTAGTGAGGCGGAGTTTTTCCAGTGTGCGGACCTGGTCTCTCAGAGTCGCGTTCTCTGCGCTGAGGGTGTCCATTTGCTGCCTGAGACGACTGTGCGTGCTGCTCCATCGACCCTCTCGCTTTCTGGAGTCCTCCTGCAGAGTGTTTAGCTGCTGTTTTAGAGACTGAACCACACACACACACACACACACAGAGTTAAAACTGAATACTGGGTATTAAAAGAAGAGTGGGGGGGGGGGGGCAATAAAAGAGCTGGCGGTGATGGAAACCTGTATCTCATCGCGCTCCTGTTTGTCAGGTCGTGCCCTCGCAGCTGCTGCATGTTGGTCAAACAGTTTTCTCTCGCGTTGGAGCTTCCGGCTTTCCTCGCGTTTAAACTCCTCCCATTTTGCAAGTTCATCCGCCATGTTTTGCTGAAACTCTGCTCTCTCCTTCCTGTATGAAATGACAGCAAATAAAATGGTTCCATTCCAAAATCAAATGTAACATTCGTGTCACACCAGACCGAAATTCATTTATGTTTCAAGCCACGTATTAAAACGGCACTTCGCTATAACGAAAATACCTTTAAAACATTTACATTTACATTTGCGGCATTTAGCAGACGCCCTTATCCAGAGCGACTTACAACTGAGCAATTGAGGGTTAAGGGCCTTGCTCAAGGGCCCACTAGTGGCAGCTTGCTGGTGGTGGGGTTTGAACCTGCGATCTTCTGGTCCAGAGTCCAACACCTTACCACTAAGCCAACACCTCCCTGGTACTGGTACTGCCCAAGAGAGATTTGCCCCAATAAGAGGAACCGGATTGGCTGTTGGTCCAATGTTATACTCATAATACTGCAAATTATATTTGGACTAGCAAAAAGAAAGAATTATAACACCAAAGAAACTAAGAAAACCTGGACCCTGGCGGTGTGAGGCGAGCGTACTAACCCACTAAGCTACCGTACCCTATATATATATATATATATATATATATATATATATATATAGATATATATATATATATATATATATATATATATATATATATATCTATATATATATATATATATATAAAAAAAGGAATTGTTCCATACCGCAGGTTCTCTTGATTCTCTTGATCTGCTGGTTTTGCTGACGGAGGCGGTTGAGTGCTGCGTTTTCTTTCTTGAAACGTTCGATCTCGGTCTCCAGTTCCACCAAGCGTTCACGGAGTAACGCTGACCTAGTAACGCTGCACACACACTGCACACACACACACACACACACACACGAAAGAAACCATGAATGCATTCTTCTATATAATAACAGACAAACCATAACGAACATAACGAGGTAAAGAGCCGGTTCTCCTCACCTGCTCCTTCTCCACTGTGCCCCTCTGGTTCTGGTGGTTCTGGTGGAGGAGGACACGGTTTTGGCTTCAGAGCTGGAAACAGCTTTGCTACCAACTGGCATGTTGGTGGGGGTCCTGGCTCACAGTCTAAAGGGCCGTTAGAGCAACGATTGAGCTCCGCGCCCTTCGAGGCAGAGATCTTCCTCGTCAGTACCCTCTCGGACGGGCCGTCCATCTTCACCACACTGCAGGTGGAATTCTCCGAGTCGTTCCACGTTTCTTCATCATCAAACTCGACCTGGTTTGTCGGATCCACCAGAGTAGAGTCTCTCTGGCTCGCCTCTTCATCTTCTAGACCGCCGGCGCCGCCTTGATACGTTCGCTTATCGTAGGTCGGCGCTGAAGTCTGGAAGGTGAAAGCGTGGTGTTGGTTTGGCTCTACAGCAGGCTGGTGAAAAACCGTGTCGCTACACAGCGAGGAATCCGACTCTTCCTCGTCTCCGGAACACTCGGCCGACACTTCCATCGCTGCCACACTGTCTGCACGTGGTCCTGGTGCGCTGTGGGCCTTGCCGAAGCCGGGAGCATCGTCGAGAGCGCGTGCAGGAAACGAGGATTTTGGAGGCGATTTGACGGGGGTGGAGGACAGGCGTCGGCCGTCCCTCCGCAAAAGCGTGTTGACGAAAGAGCAGCTACTGGAGAAAGAGAGCTCGTCTGCTGCTCGTTCCAGCAACTCGAACTCGCCGAGCTCCTCGCACTCGCGGTGCTGATCCTTTTCCCAGTGTTCACCTCGCTCTTTCAGCCACACCTCAAACGAGTTCTCCGCCATTCGGGCGCTCTGCTCGTCCGCATGCTGGAGCGGCCCCTTTTTAAAATCGGCCAGGATATCCGAGAGGAGCTTCTGACCCTGCAGCTTATGACTCTGACTCTGGACCTGGACACGTCCGGAACTTCTCCCGTCTGCTTGGAGATTCTGGTGAACAGGAGCTTGTGCAAGAGCCTTGGCTGCTGGTACTGAAGTCTTCTGAGGAAGGTTGTTTTTCGTCAAGACGGCCGTCTTGCGCTGCGTTACAGAGTTTGTTCCATTGATGGATTTTGGAGACGTTGGTTTTGGCTCCGAGACCTGCAGGGATTTGGCGGTTGTGCCTGTAAATGCTGAAGTATTTAAGCCTGGTGCCGTTTTGGTGGTTTTGCCTCTTGAGAAACGAGCCAAGCCGTCTCCTCTCCTCAAAAATGGCCTCTTCACCTTTGCTGCATCAGGAGGATCATCCTAAAAAAAAAAAAAAAAAAAAGGTGGGGGTGGAAACATTATAGACCTATAATGTACTCAAAAATAAATACATACATAAAACAAACATAAAATGTGTTGTTAGGAAAGCTTTACAGAGAAATGATCACATAACACTGGCTGTCATGTTTAAATGGTCACTCTGGAAGGGACGGGGAACAAACACTGAAGGAAGCTTTTTAGGACGTATGCTAATTAGAACATTGTCCCCCCCCCCCTCCCCTCCCCATGAAAACACAGGATGAGATTCTGAGCAGTCAAACTTTAATGGGTTCAAAGATTAGTCCGATTTCCTTCTTCAGCCTTCTTCAGCAGAAAGTGTGGATGATTTTTACGTTGGGTTTTGACGTCCGAGGGGTCATATGTGGTCTGCCAAGTGGCTGTGACCACATAAAAGGTGATATGACGTCTGCATGCTCGTGCTGTGTAGGACGAATATCGGCTGCTCGTGGCTTTGGTGTTCTGGCTTCATAAGCGTAAAGTGCACAGAGACAACTTATCATGAATGGCGCTGTGAATCCCCCTCTAGTGGCAAAACATGGAAATACAACTAAAGGAAAAGGCTTTCAAGCCTCATCCTGCTGAGAATTCGTACGAACGAGAACGTTACTTATAATCTTTTTACTGTGTCAATTACCTCATGAACACTTAAATGCCATTTCTCAACAAAATAGAAACAGAAAATAGAAATATATGCAATAACAACATTATTGTGTAATAATCACTTTACTTATTTCTTCTTAAAAATGTGCAATAACCTTTATCCTTTCATTACATCACCTTTTCTTTCCATCCTTCTTTTAAAAAGAAAATGTGCAATTGGAAGCTCTTGGCACCAAAACAAATTACATTTGCAGCATTTGGCAGACGCCTTTATCCAGAGCGACTTACAACTGGGCAATTGAGGGTTAAGGGCCTTGCTCAAGGGCCCACTAGTGGGATTCCTTACAAATTCCTTATAAGTGTAAACCTACTTGCTAATAAAAGCTCTCGGATTCTGTTTATCCCCTTTTATAGCGAGTATTTACTGATTCATTGCAATAACACACACGAGTAGGCAAAGCTCTGCACTGCATTACAGCACGTTCGACCTCAGAACGAAGAAAAAGGAATCATTTCTCGTTGGATTATTTGAGGCAGAAGAACTCCGCAGCATGTGTTTATGACTGGACATGTAGTGTAAGCCTTACAGATATCTTGCTCAGCTTCTCATTCTCCAGCCTGAGCTGTTCCTCCAGCATCTCCTCAAACGTCTTCCCATTGCCACCCGATCTGATCGGCCTGGAGACACATCATCACGATCGATGTCACAATACTGTCGTAATCTTCACACTTTGACCAACGCTGCAATAATAATAATAATAATACTACCTACCTGTCACGCAGTCCTGTTTTGCTGTCTTTCTGACACACGCTTTGGTCCTCCGAGTGCAGTGATGCTTCGTCATGATCGTAATCTTCATCGCTGATCTGGTCCACACTGGGCTCTTGATTCTGCATGTTTGTCTCTGTTTGAGAAGATATCGACAATATCCACAATAAGGACAGCTCAGTGCATATCAGAGGCATTTTCCTTTGCTCCCAATGAACCTTCTCTAAGCTCGCTAATCCACAGGCCTGCCTGATGATCAACGACCTTTCACTAGGACGGACGGAAATGTGCGAGGAACGGTTTAAGACATGCTCAGGCATCGTATGTTAGGCTACACAGCAAATAGTTTCAAAAACCGACCTTTACCAAGTGTCCTTTCTACTTCATTGAGCTGTTGGTGTTTAAGTTGGACGGGTGAACCTCTCGGCCTTGTGTGCGAGGGCTTCAGTCCCGACTGCTCGGTAACTGTGAGGCACGGCTGCTTTATATTTCCATACTCTGTTCAAATACAACACGTTTTTTTTTTTTTTAATAATCACAAACTGAAACATTTCACAGGTATTATTATTATTATTATTATTATTTTACACTGTATTATACCTGTAGGACACTGCACCATTCCCAAAAGCCTTGATTGTTCATTCTGTAGCTTTTGTTGCTGCTCCTGCTGGTGGGCTTTTAATTGCTCTTGCATGCACTGCTGCAACTGTTTCAACTAAAGAAACATGCAAGACAAAATATACAATGTGCACAAAATAGGGAAGGGGGCAAAAAAGAAATAGAATAAAAATGTACACACACACACACACACACACACACACACACACACACACACACGGGTGTGTAAAGGAATAAATATCACAGTTCGGTACATATTTCAGTTTTTAAGTTACTGCCGAAGGGGCGCGGTGGTTTAGTGATTAGCACGTTCTCCTCACACCACCAGGGTCCAGGTTTGATTCCCGTCTCGGCCATGTGTGTGTGGAGTTTGTGCATGTTCTCCCCGTGCCTCAGGGGGTTTTTCTCTGGGTTCTCCGGTTTCCTCCCCCGGTCCAAAAACATGCACGGTAGGTTGATTGGCACCTTGGAAAATTGTCCCTAGTGTATGATTTTGTGTGTGTGTGTGTGTGTGTGTGTGAGTGTGATGGGTTGGCATTCCATCCAGGGTGTATCCTGCCTTAATGCCCATAGACGCCTGAGATAGACACAGACTCCCTGTAACCCGAGTGAAGATGGGATAAAGCGCTAGAAGATGAATGAATGAATGAAAGTTACTGGCGTGTGATTATTTATTTGTGGCTTAATGATACACAAATTTGTGCTAAAAGCTGGATTACAGGGCTGCTGATTTCCCCCAGGAACGTATTTAGTGCCGCACGATCACATTGCTGTACGTTTTTTTTTATTAAACTTGAAAATACACAACAATGCCAGGGGTGTAATAAAGAATCTAGAGTTAATGGTGGTTACTCAATTCGTACCGGAAATACGAAAATGTATAAGTCTCAGTTCTCTTAACATGATAAAAACCTTGACAACTGAATTACAGACATATAATAAATAAAATGAAAAAATCAAACAACTAGGTCATATCTTCAGAAAACAATTTTAAATGCAAAACACACACAAACTATTGCACAAATAGGCTATTAAACTGAAAACTATTTCATTGATCTTATTTAATTGTATTTATTCAATGTAACGTGTGACAATTTAGCCATGGAACCCCTAATTACAACATTGAGCAGACACCCTTATCCAGAGCCACTTACAAACTGAGCAATTGATGGGTTAAGGGCCTTGCTCGAGAGCCCGGCTTCATGGTGCTGGGATTTGAACCTGTAACCTTCCAGTCTAGAGGCCAAAGTGTTAACCGCTGAGCTACCATCTTCCTAACTGTACCGAAATTGATCCGAAAAGTGCAGCTTTACATAATACGTAATAGAACATAATATATAATAAAAAATGAAAATCAGTGTGGTGATAATTGTTTCTTCTTGGTGGCGATGAAAAACTCCCCGAGAACAGGAAGAAAACTTGAGAGGAACCAGAATCGACAGAGAACCTCATCCTCTGAAAATACACAACTGAAAAACACACCCTGTAAATAACATACCTGTACATTCTGTACATATTCCTATAACTATACAGCACATTATTATTTATTTCAGTCTCGTTATCCTGCTTTATCCCATCCATGTTTGTTTTTCTTCTGCACCGGAAGTCGAATTCCTTGTTGTGTGTAAACATACTTGTTAATAAAGCTATTTCTGATTCTGATTATATATATATATATATATATATATATATATATATATATATATATATATAATATATATATATATATATATATATATATATATTCATTCATCTTCTAGCGCTTTATCCGATCTTCACTCGGGTCACGGGGAGTCTGTGTCTATCTCAGGCGTCTATGGGCATTAACCCGGAGAGACGGGCATCGAACCCGGACCCTGGCGGCGTAAGGCGAATGCTCTACCACTAAGCCACCTTGCCCACTTATATATATATATACATATATACATACATGCACACACACACACACACACACACACACACACACACCGGATCAGATTACAAGAAAAACTGATGGTGATGCTGTTACCAAACCAAATACATGTTTTATGTTCTATTTGTTTTGTTCTTGTTGTGTGAATAAAGTGAATTTAATTAAAGTGAGTGTGCCGGTGGTGAGAGGGACAAACACCCACAGAGTGGGAGCAGATATTAAATGGCCATGACGCTGTTTGGTCTCATATGTGGAAATTTCAAAACACAAATCCTAAACACACTTTTCCTTCTTACTCGTCTTTCTCCACATGTGTGCTTTTTACATTCGCAGTTACAGATGTGACTTACTTCCTGGAGCCGGGTGATCAGTGCCTGGGGGTTTTTTGGAGCAGGCCGAGTCATGTCCACTTCCCTGCGGGGGGGTGCAGAGACCTCCGAGGGACAGATGGAGTCCACACTCAGGCAGCTGCCAGTGCGGGACACGGGTAAAGGGGCGAATTGGTCGGTGAAGGAGTCCTCCATGGACTCCACGTCCATACCCGGGGAGCTCCAGCTGCTCCTGACGGAGCCCACTTCTCCCGGAGCGGCGTTCAGGATCACTCCGGCCCGGGAGCTGCTGGCCATCCAGCGCCACAGGAAGGTGGACTGCGGTTCGCCTGGAGATGTCATGATCCTGAAATAAACAAAACATACAAACAGAACCGGTGTAAACAACAGTCACAGTCACACACACACACACACACACACACACACACACACACACACACACACACACACACACACACACACACACACGGCACAAAAACAAACCTCTCGCAAAAAAGATTTATAACATAATAAAACATGATTAAAAGATATTCTAGAAGGACATTCGGACCGACCTCGGCTCGTTTCGGCTTCGGTCACAAAGCGGACGTGAAAAACAACCAGCGTTACACTTTCCAAACGACCCGCCATAACGGAACAAAGCGCGCCAGACGGGAAACACAATAGGGAAAAGGAGAGAGAGGCATTCTGGGAAATGTGTTTTCTTGTTTTTTGGTGTGTGTGTGTGTGTGTGTGTGTGTGTGTGTGTGTGTGTGTGTGTGTGTGTGTGTGGGGGGGGGGCGGGGGGGTGGGGGGGGGGGGGGGGGGGGGGGGGGCAAGGGGGGGGACATGGGGGGGGGGGGGGGGGAGCAATATAACTTACACACACATTGCCATCAGCCATGATTTGTATAATCAAAAAACAAACAAACAAAAACACAAACACACATACACACACACACACACACACAATTGCACAAATCTCCTACCTCTGTGCTCACAAATGTTTACAACACAACAATCAGCTATTTTTTTGGTGTGTTTTTGTTTGCACAATTGGTCGCCGCTATTGTGTAGCATTTATTGTCTTGTCTTGTGTATTCCCTTTTTTTTGGGGGGGGGGGGGGGGGCACACGTGCACTTTGCCGTATTACAGTCTTGTGTATAGTTAGTTCATGTTGTTATGTGTTGTTGCTCCTTGGTCCTGGGGAAACGTTGTTTTTATTTCACTGTACACTTCACTGTATATTGTTGAAATGACGATAAAAGCGTACTTGACGTGACTTGACACACACAAACTGAATTATTCTGTGAATGTTTACACTGAGAGAATAATTCATGTTTAACAGAACACATAGACTCCCAGGTTGGGAGATCAACCGCATGTTGTTACTATAAGGATTAGGTATATTAATTAAATCTAATTAGAAGTGGGGTATCAATCAATTAATCAATCAATTAATCAATCAATTAATCAATCAAGATATCACAATATTTTAGTATTTTCTGCTATGAAATGGATACAGTATGTGTGTATTTTGTTGGAGAAATGTGATACTATGTTTTATTGCTTATAATCTATCTATCTATCTATCTATCTATCTATCTATCTATCTATCTATCTATCTATATATATATATATATATATATATATATATATATATATATATATATATATATACACAGACGTGGACAAAATTGTTGGTACCCTTTGGTCAATGAAAGAAAAAGTCACAATGGTCACAGAAATAACTTTAATCTGACAAAAGTAATAATAAATAAAAATTCTATAAATGTTAACCAATGAAAGTCAGACATTGTTTTTCAACCATGCTTCAACAGAATTATGTAAAAAAATAAACTCATGAAACAGGCATGGACAAAAATGATGGTACCCCTAGAAAACACAGAAAATAATGTGACCAAAGGGACATGTTAATTGAAGGTGTGTCCACTAATTAGCATCACAGGTGTCTACAACCTTGTAATCAGCCATTGGGCCTATATATATGGCTCCAGGTAATCACTGTGTTGTTTGGTGATATGGTGTGTACCACACTCGACATGGACCAGAGGAAGCAAAGGAAAGAGCTGTCTCAAGAGATCAGAAAGAAAATTATAGACAAGCATGTTAAAGGTAAAGGCTATAAGACCATCTCCAAGCAACTAGATGTTCCTGTGAGTACAGTTGCACATAGTATTCAGAAGTTTAAGATCCATGGGACTGTAGCCAACCTCCCTGGACGTGGCCGCAGGAGGAAAATTGATGACAAATCTAAGAGACGGATAATCCGAATGGTAACAAAAGAGCCTAGAAAGACTTCTAAAGAGATTCAAGGTGAACTTCATGCTCAAGGAACATCAGTGTCAGATCGCACCATCCGTCGTTGTTTGAGCCAAAGTGGACTACATGGGAGACGACCAAGGAGGACACCATTGTTGAAAACGAATCATAAAAAAGCAAGACTGGAATATGCCAAACTACATGTTGACAAGCCACAAAGCTTCTGGGAGAATGTCCTGTGGACAGATGAGACAAAAATCGAAGTTTTTGCCAAGGCACATCAGCTGTATGTTCACAGACGAAAAAATGAAGCATATCAAGAAAAGAACACTGTCCCTACTGTGAAACATGGAGGAGGCTCTGTTATGTTCTGGGGCTGCTTTGCTGCGTCTGGCACAGGGTGTCTTGAATCTGTGCAGGGTACAATGAAATCTCAAGACTATCAAGGAATTCTAGAGAGAAATGTACTAGCCAGTGTCAGAAAGCTTGGTCTCAGTCGCAGGTCATGGGTCTTGCAACAGGACAATGACCCAAAACACACAGCTAAAAACACCCAAGAATGGCTAAGAGGAAAAAATTGGACTATTCTAAAGTGGCCGTCTATGAGCCCTGACCTCAATCCTATTGAGCATCTTTGGAAGGAGCTGAAACATGCAGTCTGGAAAAGGCACCCTTCAAACCGGACACAACTGGAGCAGTTTGCTCATGAGGAGTGGGCCAAAATACCTGCTGAGAGGTGCAGATGTCTCATTGACAGTTACAGGAAGCGTTTGATTGCAGTGATTGCCTCAAAAGGTTGCGCAACAAAATATTAAGTTAGGGGTACCATCATTTTTGTCCATGCCTGTTTCATGAGTTTATTTTTTTACATAATTCTGTTGAAGCATGGTTGAAAAACAATGTCTGACTTTCATTGGTTAACATTTATAGAATTTTTATTTATTATTACTTTTGTCAGATTAAAGTTATTTCTGTGACCATTGTGACTTTTTCTTTCATTGACCAAAGGGTACCAACAATTTTGTCCACGTCTGTATATATCTGTCTGTCTGTCTGTCTGTCTGTCTGTCTGTCTATCTATCTATATATATATATAGATATATATATATATATATATATATATATATATCTGTCTGTCTATCTAGCTGTCTATCTAGCTGTCTATCAGCACCAGATCTAATATGCGGACCATCCGCTGTGGCGCCCCCTAACGGAAGAAGCCGAAAGATAAAGAAGGAAGACTCGAGAACTCATAAATGGCTAAAATATTTGACATAATAAACCAGGGTATAATTAGACCTGCTATCATTATAATTATATTATATGTACTAAAGTACATAAAGTACTTAAAAAATCCCAATGTTCAGACTCCTGTTCAGACTCATTTCATGTGATCCCAAACTTTTGAGTGGTAATGTATGTATGCTTATGTAATAATATATATATATATATATATATATATATATATATATATATATATATATATATATATATATATATATATATAATTATTTGATAATATAATATTTGGTATAATGCATTTATTACAAAAATGATTGGGCATCTCTGACCTAAACAGCACGTTATAACTCTAATCACAATCTTATCTACTCTTATTTCTTTAATCCCTGATGACATTTTTTTATCCATGACTCTTTTCTGACCTAAAAATGTCTGTATTTCTTAGTCATTGTTGCAGGATGTAGAAGCTTCTACAGTGCTGAAGGTGGCACTATATCACAGGTTCCGCTCTTCAGGTTTATGCACATGCGTGTGTGTGGTCCTGTGTAGATCTCTCTATCTTTGAGTCCCTCTCACACACACACACACACACACACACACACACACACACACACACACACACACACACACACACACACACAGACCTACAATTCTCTCCTCTTTCACTGCATCGCTATGCACGACTGCACTGGCAGCAATTGAGGTACACCAGGCTGCGTTCGGCTCCTGCTCTTCCTCTTCCCTCTGCATCCCAACCTCCTCTCATCTCTTTTTTCCTGCTCATGCCTGAAGGATGGCGATGGTGTGGGTGAACACTAAGAAGGAGGTTGTGCGAGAGCTGCTGCGTAGACTGAGCTATGTCAGTCATAACATTGGTAAGAAGTGTGTGTCTATGTGGGAATGAACATCACATGTTGTTGTGTTTTTCCTGCCATTTTTGTGATGCCCATCTGTATCTGTAAATATTCATCCAAACCTCTGTTTATGAATTCAAGGGCAAAGATAGCGTTTACAAAAATTTTCAAATTCTGACAAAGACATCATTTGGTATTCCATTCCATTATTATCTTTATTTATTTTATTTTTTAATAAATACACATTTTGAATAAATATATCCTGGGAGAAAAAAAAAGCAACCCTTGAATTTATTTTATTTCTTGTGTCAAACTGTGACTACATCAACAGATTCTATTTATATAATTATATAAGCAATATAGAAAAAAAATCCTTTTATATATTGAATGATTTCCTGTATAAGAAGGTTTTTGGTAAGATCTGTTTTCTTATACAAGAATATAATGATTGATATCATAAATACAGAATCGAATTGGAGAATATTCCGAGTCATTAAGGACGGGAGTGAAGGATGCACAATGCCACGCTGATTTAGATGTTACAGATTTCGTGGTGGGTCATGTCTAAGTGATGTGTGCATCCTCGTCATGTGACCTTCATATTTACTGTATGGTGAGCACTGTTGCACTTGACTTGATCATTCCTAGACGGCATTGACGTTTGTGCAAGAATGAAAAATTATGACTTTTATCCGATTTTTCTTGTATTTACATAATAAACAAATCAAGCATGCAAAATGCAAAAAGGGGCACAGTGGCGTAGTGGTTAGCACGTTCGCCTCACACCGCCAGGATCCGGGTTCGATTCCCGTCTCGGACATGTGTGTGTGGAGTTTGCATGTTCTCCCCGTGCCTCAGGGGGTTTTTCTCCGGGTTCTCCGGTTTCCTCCCGGTCCAAAAAAAAAAACATGCACGGTAGGTTGATTGGCACCTTGGAAAATTGCCCCTAGTGTATGAATGTTTGTGTGAATGTGAGTGTGTGCCCTGCGATGGGTTGGCATTCCGTCCAGGGTGTATCCTGCCTTAATGCCCATAGACGCCTGAGATAGGCACAGACTCCCCGTGACCCAAGGGAAGATCGGATATAGCGGTAGAAGATGAATGAATGAATGAGCATGCAAAATCCTTAATATTTAAGGTTATGCACAGTGATGTGAAAATGAAAATATACCCTATCAGGACATGATAAAAAATTATTTGGTCACTATTAGGTTTTAAAATGAGATCATCTCAATTGGACAACACTCCTTCCATAAGAATAAATAAGCTAAATAGGAACCACGCGTTGCTAATCAAATGCCCTTGAGTAATTGATCATGCTTTACAGTATCACACAGACGTGAGTACACCCCTGGCATTTTTGTAAATATTATATTCTATTCTTTACAACACTGAAGAAATGCCACTTTGTTACAATATAAATTACTAAAACACCGTCCACAAAAGTGAAAATGTCCAAATTGGGCCCATAGTGTCAATATTTTATGCACACCATTATTTTCCAGCACTGCCCTGACCCTCTTGGGCATGTAGTTCACCAGAGCTTCACAGATTCCCACTGGTGTCCTCTTCCATTCTTCCATGATAACATCACAGAGCTGATGGATGTTAGAGACCTTGAGCCCCTCCACCTTCCGTTTTAGGATGGTCCACAGATGCTCGATAGGGTTTATTTCTGGAGACCAGTCCATCACCTTTAATCTCAGCTATTTTTTTTTTTTGCAAAGCAGTGGTTGTCTTAGAGGTGTGTTTTGGAGACGTTTTCATGTTGGAATACTGCGGCCCAGTCTCTGAAATGAGTGGATCGTGCATGTTGGTATTCACGGTTCCCCCAGTGACCAGTAGCTCCCCAGTACATGCAGTGCAGCACTCATGCAGCCCCAGACCATGACACTGCCACCACCATGCTGGACTGTAGGCACTTCGCCTAGTTGCCACCACACACTGGACACCATCTGAACCAAATATCTTGGCCTCACCAGACCACAGGACATGGCTCCAGCAATCCACGTCCTTAGTCCACTCTGCCACTGTCCCATGTTGAAATTCCAGTGACCAGTATGAAAGAGTGAGAGCGATAACACCAAATTTAACACACCTGCTCACATGATCATTCACCTTGTAGCACCAATGAGTCACATGACCCTGAGGAGAGAAAATGGCTGATTGGGCCCAATTTAGACTTGACTGTGTTTAGTTATTTTAAAAGGACAGTAAATTTACACTGTTATACAAACTGTAGGGGGGCACGGTGGCGTAGTGGTTAGCACGTTCGCCTCACACCGCCAGGATCCGGGTTCAATTCCCGTCTCGGTCATGTGTGTGTGGAGTTTGTGCATGTTCTCCCCGTGTCCTCAGGGGGTTTTTCTCCGGGTTCTCCGGTTTCCTCCCGGTCCAAAAACATGCACGGTAGGTTTATTGGCACCTTGGAAAATTGTCCCTAGTGTATGAATGTGTGTGTGTGTGTGTGTGTGTGTGTGTGTCCTGCGATGGGTTGGCATTCCATCCAGGGTGTATCCTGCCTTAATGCCCATAGACTCCTGAGATAGGCACAGACTCCCCGTGACCCGAGAGATCGGATAAAGCGCTAGAAAATGAATGAATGAATACAAACTGTACACTTACACCTTTATATTGTAGTAAAGTGTCATTTCTTCAGTGTTGTCACATGAAAAGATATAATAAAATATTTTTAAAATGTCAGGCGTGCACTCACTTTTGTGAGATAGTGTATGTTCTGTGGTGGAGCATTCAAATGTGTGTTATCATTCTGCGAAGGTGGAAAGACATCAGCAGTGATCTTAGAGACGTTATTAGTGTCGCGTGCAAAAGCATCACTATTATAATCTCTCTCTCTCTCTTCGTCCCGCAGTTTTTGTCCGATCGTCACGAATCATACCTCATATCGTGCGTCCCGATGGTGTGAAGTGTGCTGTTACTTTTATAAGGAATCGTCCCGCGGAATTCCGAACCCGGGGCCAAAAAGGGGGATTTTTTTTTTACCATAGAAAATGAATGGGGCTGAAATTTGGTGCCTCACAGTTCGGGCCTGTGAGCGTCCGACATGCACATATGGCAAATCCACTCGTAGTGGGTCCATAGTGGATCACGATCATATACCTCCTGAACCCCACACCCGTTCGGAATTTCGGGAATTCCATGATATTCTGGCCCCATAGAGAATGAATGGGGAAATTTGACGCTACGCTTTTCGGCCCCGTGTTCGCCCGACATGCACATGTGACATATCCACTTGTAGGTGAGATGGAGTAGGTCGCGATCATATGACTGCCGCATGGCACCACGTAACCGCAAACGTGAAAAATCTGCAAAAAGGGCAAAACTCGGACACGGGATCATGTGACATGTCTAAACGCTCGGCACATCGACAAGGAGTCGGACGCTGGAGAATTTGATGTCACGTGTGTCACTGGCCCCGCCCCCTCCCGAAAAAAACGCCCCAAACGGGCGTTTATGGTGTCTAAACACTCGTCTCTCCGAACGAGCTAGCATTTCGAACTCAACATTAATATTAAACAGACCAGGCTGTAAAGGGGTCGCGCCCGGAGCTGCGGTTTTACATCGGCAAACATCACTCACATTTTCTTCAGGAGATCTCCCATATCTAGTTACTTATTATTATCATGTGTTTATTACTATAGTAATCATAATCTCTTTAGAATAGCTTCCATAAGGCATTTCTATATTCATATTACTATGAAGGATAAGAGGTCGTGGTCATAAAAATGTGGAAAATAACATTCTCTTATACTAAACAAATAAAACCCATAAAAAGGCCTGGTGGCCACTGAGGGAAACTGTTTATGATTTCATGCCATTTTAGTATTTGCAATATTACCATGAATTGAGGGGCACGGTGGCGTAGTGGTTAGCACGTTCGCCTCACACCGCCAAGGTCCGGGTTCGATTCCTGTCTCGGTCATGTGTGTGTGGAGTTTGCATGTTCTCCCTGTGCCTCAGGGGGTTTTTCTCCGGGTTCTCCGGTTTCCCCCCGGTCCAAAAACATGCACAGTAGGTTGATTGGCACCTTGGAAAATTGTCCCTAGTGTGTGAATGTGTGTGTGAATGTATGTGTGCCCTGCGATGGGTTGGCATTCCATCCAGGGTGTATCCTGCCTTAATGCCCATAGACGCCTGAGATAGGCACAGGCTCCCCGTGACCCGAGGGAAGATCGGATAAAGCGGTAGAAATGAATGAATATTACCATGAATTGCATATTGGTAGTTTTTGGCCTTTTGCGCCGACTTTTACATTTTATTGTGGCACGAAATGAGCTTCACTGCCGAGCTGTTCATGCTTTTCCTTCAAGGGCTGCTCACAAAACCTATACATGTTCATCATCATTAACATGGTTTCTCACTAACAAAGGCCAAAATGTAGGAATTCCACAAAACACAGCTACAATCACTATATCTTCATTTATACTTCTGAAAATCTCCTGAAAAATACCCGTCTACCAGAACTAATAAAAATAAACAAACAAAACTGAACGCTGTACATAAAATACAATAATGATCATAAAATAAAATAACAAGGTATCACTCAGCATAACCAGATAACTTAATCTTTCCAGATACTGATTCTTTAATGTTTCTTGTCTGAGGCAGCAGTGAGGGAAAAGTCCAGCCCAGGCTTTAGAGTATGGTTTCCTGTGGGATCCCTGCTGGAGGTGCTTAGTAGATCACATCATGTGTGAGTGTGTGAGTGTGTGATCCGCCGTCCCTGAGTACAAAACCAGACATCGCAAGCAATGCAGACAAAGCTGTGACTCTTCCACAGTAACAGTCTAGTTGGTAATGGTGGACGTCAAGACTAACAAGCGCTAGCTTTTATGGATTATAAATCGAGGAGCATTTCGCTGCATTTTGACAGATCGTAGCGGTTGTGTGCTTATCCAGGAGTTCTAGCAGAGTTCTAACCAAAACATGTTGAGGAAGTCCAGAAAACGCAGAGTCAGCACAGTACAGTTTCCACTTATGACACTGACACGGGGCCAGGGTGAGTTTGAATTATAATATATATATATATATATATATATATATATATATTTTTTTTTTTTTTTTCGCATGTTATATAAAATGCAACCTACTTTAAATAGTATTACTATGATTATTATAGACTATTGACTATATACTAAGAATATAACTAAAAACAATAGTTGCTGATGTTATTATATTATATTTCATATATATATATATATATATATATATATATATATATATATATATATATATCAAGTCAAGTCAAGAGGTTTTATTGTCATTACAACTATATATAGCTAACGCAAGTACACAGTGAAATGAGACAACGTTTCTCCAGAACCTTGGTGCTCCATAAAACAACATATAACACAACATAGAGCTACAAGAACACAAAGCTGAGCACTAGACTAAGTAGTTCTAGCCACATAAAGTGCATCGTGTGCTGCAACCTATATGGGGGCACGGTGGTTTTATTGGTAAGCACGTTCGCCTCACACTGCCAGGGTCCGGGTTCGATTCCTGTCTCGGCCATGTGTGTGTGTGGAGTTTGTGCATGTTCTCCCCGTGTCTCAGGGGTTTTTTCTCCGGGTTCTCCGGTTTCCTCCCCCGGTCCAAAAACATGCACGGTAGGTTGATTGGCACCTTGGAAAAATTGTCCCTAGTGTATGAATGTGTGTGAATGTGTGTGTGTGTGTGTGTCCTGCTATGTTTTGACATTCCATCCAGGGTGTATCCTGCCTTAATGCCCATAGACGCCTAAGATAGGCACACACACACACACATATATATATATATATATATATATATATATATATATATAATATATATATATTCAATTCAAATTTTATTTGTCACACATGTGACATACAGTGAAGTGCTTATCATGTATATTCATTAATATACATTTATAATAAATAAATATAAAAGAATGAAGTAGAAATAAAAAAAATATAAATATAATGGATGGCATGTGTGGCAGATATGGTTAATGTTAAAGTGACAAGTGTGTGCAAATGTGCAGTAGATGTCCTTATTTTAAAGTGATTGTTGTGTGCAAATGGTTGTCCATATATATATATATATATATATATATATATATATATATATTATATATATATATATATATATATATATATACAGACGTGGACAAAATTGTTGGTACCCTTTGGTCAATGAAAGAAAAAGTCACAATGGTCACAGAAATAACTTTAATCTGACAAAAGTAATAATAAATAAAAATTCTATAAATGTTAACCAATGAAAGTCAGACATTGTTTTTCAACCATGCTTCAACAGAATTATGTAAAAAAATAAACTCATGAAACAGGCATGGACAAAAATGATGGTACCCCTAGAAAACACAGAAAATAATGTGACCAAAGGGACATGTTAATTGAAGGTGTGTCCACTAATTAGCATCACAGGTGTCTACAACCTTGTAATCAGCCATTGGGCCTATATATATGGCTCCAGGTAATCACTGTGTTGTTTGGTGATATGGTGTGTACCACACTCGACATGGACCAGAGGAAGCAAAGGAAAGAGCTGTCTCAAGAGATCAGAAAGAAAATTATAGACAAGCATGTTAAAGGTAAAGGCTATAAGACCATCTCCAAGCAACTAGATGTTCCTGTGAGTACAGTTGCACATATTATTCAGAAGTTTAAGATCCATGGGACTGTAGCCAACCTCCCTGGACGTGGCCGCAGGAGGAAAATTGATGACAAATCTAAGAGACGGATAATCCGAATGGTAACAAAAGAGCCTAGAAAGACTTCTAAAGAGATTCAAGGTGAACTTCATGCTCAAGGAACATCAGTGTCAGATCGCACCATCCGTCGTTGTTTGAGCCAAAGTGGACTACATGGGAGACGACCAAGGAGGACACCATTGTTGAAAACGAATCATAAAAAAGCAAGACTGGAATATGCCAAACTACATGTTGACAAGCCACAAAGCTTCTGGGAGAATGTCCTGTGGACAGATGAGACAAAAATCGAAGTTTTTGCCAAGGCACATCAGCTGTATGTTCACAGACGAAAAAATGAAGCATATCAAGAAAAGAACACTGTCCCTACTGTGAAACATGGAGGAGGCTCTGTTATGTTCTGGGGCTGCTTTGCTGCGTCTGGCACAGGGTGTCTTGAATCTGTGCAGGGTACAATGAAATCTCAAGACTATCAAGGAATTCTAGAG
>JACRUU010000011.1:1370646-1383146 GCA_030449085.1 Kryptopterus vitreolus | reverse complement strand
TTTCATCACCATGATCTCAGAACTGGAAAAAAGTGAAAGAATTTTAATTCACATCTTATTATTATATTTTTTGTTTTATCGATTCACTTATTTGTTGTTATTTTAATTATACACTCACTGGACACTTTATTAGAAATACCAGGAGACCGACACTTTCTAATCAGGCCACAATCAGTGCTATGTATAAAACCATGCAGATACAGGCAGCTTTTCTGCCAATATATCAGTGTTCACATTGATATACAAAATAGAGGATATAAAGCAAGATGCAATATAAATGTAACAGGTGTTACTCTGCTGCTTATCGTGGCACCCGTGGTTTCGTATAATCCTGCAACCAGGAGGAGCAGCCACGAATGCTGATTTTAGGTTTAGACGTTGCCGCTTGCACTTTTCAGAATGACAAAAAAAATACAAAAACAAAACCACGCTATTCATTCCATACAAAGTGTTCTGGATGGAGGGAGCATTTATGAGTTGGAAAGCGTTTAACAACGGTTGATATTCACAGGGCAAGATTTCTGAAGCATCATTAAAATGATATGCAAAGCAGAGCAGAGGGTCACCCGAGTGCATGTGCACGAGAGGGAGAGAATTATTAGCTGCTGACAGATTGGTTTCTATTTAAATCAAGAGCTCTGGACTAAAGCATGACTGTGTCGCGTGTTGTCATGGAGACAGGAAGAATAGAACTGACGAGCCAGGTTAATATTTTGATCACATGGTACAGAGCTGCTCTCTCTCTCTCACACATACACACACACAACACACACAAACACACACACACACACACACACACACACACACACACACACACACACACACACACACACACACACACACACACACACACACACATATATATATATATATATATATATATATATAAAACCCTGAAAAATTGGACTGGTTTTAGTACAAATAAACATAATAGAAATGGCTTAGGAATACATTTGGCATGAGCAGTTCTGCATTTAAGCACCAGTTCTAATAACAGTTTGTTGAACAGCACACTTTAGCGATGATAAAACCGTAATAAATAGACGCTCGGTGCCACCCGGATCAGGATGACCTTTCTCTCAAGGTTTCTTCGCTCAGTATGGATAAACTTAAAGGCATTAAATGTCTCGGCGCCAGTGTCGGAGAGTTACGTAATTTATTTACAAAATAAAAGTAACAGTAATCCGTTACGGTTACAGCGAAAAAGAAACATGTAATTAAATTACAGTTACTTTAGAAATTGTTGATGATTACAAATTCCAGCAAATTCCACCTAACACGAAGATATATCACAATTTCTACCGAGCGCCACCTAGTGGACAAATGTAAAGTCATCAAATGTAATCAGTTACTTTACTTTTATAAAGTCAATGAAAATTCACACTACTTATTATATATTGTAATAGCGGTCATTTGTAATCTATTACATTTCCAAAGTAACCTTCCCAACACTGATCAGCATTATATAAATATACAAATGAAGCTGAATTGAATTGCATTTAATCAGCACGCAGACAGCCGGTGTTTCCTGAGTATCATCTCAATGTCTCTGTCCATATTGATATCCATATAATATCTACAAGCGGATATAAGCGTACTGTATCAGCGGTATGTATAATTACCAGATTTCAATCTGTGCACACTCTGAAAAATGCCCCAAGCTACATTGGTCCCAGTCTGCTCCCTGCTGGTGTGACAGCTAAGGTCTTTTTCCGCTACTCATTCCTGCTCTGATGTATTTTAGGTGGCAGAGGGCAGGACGGCAGTCCGATTATTATCTTCCCAGAATTCCCATCATTTGGTGAGATCAGTGATCAGGAGTTTCACCACGTTCTCACCTATCTGACAAGCGTTCCCAGGTAAAGGCACAATGAATGCAATGATTCTGTTTAGCTCTGAGTTCTAAAATAAACATGTTATTTGTAATATGTTATTTTAGCACGGCACTTTCTTGTACAGGATTCATGCAATGCATTATGTTCTTAATTAAAATGTCACTTCCATTATATCATTGTGTATTTAAGTTATGTGTTTATTCATTCATTCATTCATTCATTCATCTTCTACCGCTTTATCCGATCTTCCCTCGGGTCACGGGGAGTCTGTGTCTATCTCAGGCGTCTATGGGCATTAAGGCAGGATACAACCCTGGATGAAATGCCAACCCATCACACACACACACACACACACACACACACACACACACACACACACACACACACACACACACACACACACACACACACATTCAAACATACATTCACACACTAGGAACAATTTTCCAAAGTGCCAATCAACTGTAACTAAGCAGACACACAGACACCGGAATGAACTTAACAGGTTTATTTGAAAGGAGGAGAACTTATAAGTCGCTGCTCAAACGGGAGCAGCCTAAGCGGGGGTACAGCCCTGTACTGCTGAATGGCAGTCTGTATTGCTCAGGAGGTCCAGGGCTTGGAAGTCTGGGAAACTCTGGAGGACTGGAAAGGCACCTGATTAGAAAGTCAGAAAGAGACAGAAGGTCAGTTTTGTCGCCAGAAATGTTTGCGTGTCCGTGTCTTAGCCTTAGCGTTACGAGCCCGGACGCAGCTGGAGCTCAGTAGCTGGGCGACTGCGAGCACGGAGGCTCAGAGCTGGGAGGAGGCGTGACCGTGACATCAACCTACCGTGCATGTTTTTGGACCGGGGGAGGAAATCATCTTCTATCGCTTTATCCGATCTTCCCTTGGGTCACGGGGAGTCTGTGTCTATCTCAGGCGTCTATGGGCATTAAGGCAGGATACACCCTGGATGGAATGCCAACCCATCACACACACACACACACTCACACACACATTCATACACTAGGGACAATTTTCCAAGGTGCCTAATCAACCTACCGTGCATGTTTTTTGGACCGGGGGAGGAAACCGGAGAACCCGGAGAAAAAAACCCCCTGAGGCACGGGGAGAACATGCACAAACTCCACACACACATGGCCGAGACGGGAATCGAACCCGGATCCTGGCGGTGTGAGGCGAACGTGCTAACCACTAAACCACCGTGCTCCCCACTATGTGTTTATATATTTACAAATTTATATTTAATGATGTGTGTTTATTATGAGTTTTTTTTAGTGACATTTATGACATTTATTTTTGTTTTTCAGGTTATTTATTGTTTATTGTCATTTTTTTCTATTAAGCCTATACTGTCAGTACCTAGTAAGGAGGATCCAAGGCGGAAGCACAGCAGGGAGAGAAGAGGGCGGAGCCAGGTGAGAGCTCAGGGCCAACTATAAGCCAGAGGAATGGAGAACCAGAGATAGATCCGGTGAGCCGATTCCCAGAGCCGAGAGAGCCGATTCCTTGGAGTCGAGTGAGCCGGTTCAGTGATTCGAGTCGGACGACACACCCGGAAGTGCAGCCGATATGGCGCCGGTATTTGAAGCGCGTTGAGCGCGTTGAGCGCGTTGAGCGCGTTGAGCGCGTAGCGCGTTGAGCGCGTTGAGCGCAGCGTGTTGAGCGTGCAGAGCCGTCGAGCTTGAAGCACGATGAGCGCGTTGAACGCAGAGCCGGAGCTTGAAGCACGATGAGCGCGTTGAACACAGTGCAGAGCCGGAGCTTGAAGCACGATGAGCGCGTTGAACGCAGAGCCGGAGCTTGAAGCACGATGAGCGCGTTGAACACAGAGCCGGAGCTTGAAGCACGATGAGCGCGTTGAACACGGAGCCGGAGCTTGAAGCACGATGAGCGCGTTGAACGCGGAGCCGGAGCTTGAAGCACGATGAGCGCGTTGAACGCGGAGCCGGAGCTTGAAGCACGATGAGCGCGACGAGCAGAGAGAATCAGGAGACAGGCGAGGTCGGGAAGCCGGAGGTCGGAAGAACGAAGGACGGAAACAGGTCGGTAACAAAAGCGATAGCTGGTCGGGAAAACAATACCTGGAGAGTGATCAGGACGAACCTTGAAAACAATCTGGCACTGACAGAGGGTCTTCGGGGTCCTTATATACGCCAGACAGACGGACGCCATTTCCGGGTAGCGGGTTGCCGGTGAGGAGGTTCCTCCTGTGGCGCCGGAAGTGCTCACACAGGCTGACAGTACCCTCCCCTCTAGGGCGGCTCCAGACGACCCAACAGGCTGTTCGGGATGGTCCCTATGAAAATCCCTAATCAGGATCGGGTCCAGGATGAAGCGGGATGGGATCCAGGTGCGTTCTTCAGGGCCATAGCCCTCCCAATCCACCAAGTACTGCAGGCCCCTGCCGCGGCGGCGTGAGCGAAGCAGGCGGCGGACAGTGTAGGCGGGACCCCCCTCGACTATCTGGGCGGGTGGAGGGGGCCTGGTGGGGGGCACCAGGGAGCAGGCCCGGGCAGGTCGAACTCTGGAGACATGAAATGTCGGGTGGACCCGGAGTGCCCTGGGGAGCCTAAGCCGGATGGCCACGGGGTTTATAACCTTGGAAATGGGAAACGGGCCAATGAAGCGTGGGGCCAACTTCCGACAGGCGGCCTTCAGGGGGAGATCCCGGGTGGAGAGCCACACGCGCTGACCAATGCGGTAACGAGGGGCTAGGCGTCGCCTTCGATTGGCTCCCAGGCAAAGCCTCCGGGCATTCTTGAGCAGGGCAGCCCGGGCGACCCTCCTCCAGCCCTGGCGTTGGCAGCGGCGGAAGAAGTGGGTGGCTGAAGGGACGGAGGACTGGGGTTCCTGGCTAGAGAAAATGGGCGGCAGGTAACCATGAACCACCTGGAAAGGTGAGAGCCCGGTGGAGGCTGTGGGGAGGGTGTTATGGGCATATTCGAATCCATATTAGCCTCTCAGACCAGGAGGCTGGTTCTCGACTGCAGAGGAGGCGGAGCCCAGTCTCCAGATCCTGGTTGAGTCTTTCGGTTTGGCCGTTGGTCTGGGGGTGAAAACCCGACGAGAGACTGGTCGAAATGCCCAGTAGGTGGCAAAACTCCCTCCAAAACCGAGCTGAGAATTGGGGTCCGCGATCCGAGACAATATCCCTGGGGAATCCATGGAGCCGGAAGATGTGGTGGAGGACCAGCTTGGCCGTCTCCTTGGCGGACGGCAGCTTGGGTAGGGCAATGAAGTGACCCCATCTTAGAAAATCGATCAACCACAGTCATGATGGTGGTGTTTCCATTAGAGGGAGGCAAGCCAGTAACAAAATCCATGGCAATATGGGACCACGGGCGTCTGGGTATGGGGAGCGGGCGTAGCAGACCTTCCGGTTGCCCATGAGAGGTCTTGTGTTGGGCGCAATCCGGGCAGGCAGCCACATAATCCTGGGTGTCCTTACGGATCGAGGGCCACCAGAAGCGTGTCCGGATCCAGAGACAGGGTTCGAGGGAAGCCAGGGGTGGCAGAAGAAGGGAGAGTTGTGACACCACTGGAGGACTTCAGAGCGCAGAGCTGGCAGGGACGAAAAGCAGGCCCTTCCCAGCCGGAAAGCCTTTGGGCTCAGGGTTTCCCTCATGGGCCTTCCTGATCCCTTTCCTTCTAGGTCCAAGGCCCAGAGCGCACACGGAGACAGACTTGGGAAGGATGGTTTCGGGGTTTGGCTGCTCCTCCTCCTCTTCAGGGGCATGAACCCTGGACAGAGCATCGGGCTTGGTGTTACGATTCCCAGGGCGGTAGGACAGGGTGAAACTGAAAACGGCCAAAGAAAAGGCCCCATCTGGCCTGGCGAGGGTTAAGCCGTTTGGCCGACTGGAGGTACTCCAAGTTTCGGTGGTCAGTCCACACTAGGAAGGGGATTTCCGTGCCCTCCAGCCAGTGACGCCACTCCTCCAGAGCCAATTTGACGGCGAGAAGCTCCCTCTCCCCCACTGGGTAGTTGCGTTCAGGGGGGGTAAGTCGTCGAGAGTAGAAGGCACAAGGGTGCAGACCGATTGTCTTTGGGGCAGACCTGGGACAGGATGGCACCAACCCCAACATTGGAGGCATCGACCTCAACCACAAATTGCCGGGCGGGATCGGGTAAAACTAGGATAGGAGCCTCGGTGAACCTCCGCTTTAGTTCAGAGAAGGCGGCATCAGCTTCAGAGTTCCAGAAGAACGTAACGGAGGGTTGAGGTAAGCTGGTGGAGGGGGAAGGCCAGTGAGCTATAGCCCTTAATGAACCGCCGATAGAAATTGGCGAATCCAAGGAATCCTCTGGAGCTGCCGGCGGGTGGTGGGGGTTGGCCACTCATTGATAGCCCGGATCCTGGCGGGGTCCATTTGGATGTTGCCTGCAGACAGATAGAACCCCAGGAAAAGAGGTCCGGGAAACATGGAACTCGCACTTCTCAGGCTTGATGTATAGCCCATTCCTCAGGAGCCGTTTCAGGACTGCCCGAACATGGTGAACGTGCTCCTCCACTGAGGGTGAAAATATCAGGATGTCATCCAGGTATACAAACACAAACACATTCAACATGTCTCTGAGCACGTCATTAACCAGGGCCTGGAACACTGCCGGAGCATTGGTGAGGCCAAACGGCATGACCAGGTACTCGTAGTGGCCAATAGGGGTGTTAAATGCCGTCTTCCACTCATCTCCCTCCCGGATGCGCACTAGATGGTAGGCATTGCGCAGGTCCAATTTAGTGAAGATGGTGGCGCCATGCAGGAGTTCAAAGGCAGAGGCCATGAGGGGGAGCGGATAGCGATTGCGGACGGTGATGGCATTAAGGCCAACGGTAGTCAATGCAGGGGCGGAGGGACTTATCCTTTTTCTCCACAAAGAAAAATCCTGCGCCTGCAGGGGACGAGGAGGGCCGGATGATGCCCGCAGCCAAGGACTCCTGAATGTACTTGTTCATGGCGCCCCTCTCAGGTGCTGAAAGTTGGTAGAGGCGGCCACCGAGGGGGGCTGGTTCCTGGAAGCAGGTCTATGGCACAGTCGTAGTGCCGGTGGGGGGGGGCAGGGTGGTAGCGAGGGCTTTACTGAAGACTGGAGGCCAGGTCATGGTAAACCTTCAGGGAATGGTCAGCAGGTCCTGGGGTTCGGGAATGGTGGCGGAGGGAGGTCTGGGCGTGGGGCAGGAGAGGCAATGGCCAAGGCAGTGGGTTCCCCATTCCAGAACACGACCAGTGGGCCAGTCCAGACGAGGGTTATGCTTCCGAAGCCATGGAAAACCGAGCAAGATGGGGACCTGGGGGGAGGAAATCACCAACAAGGTGAGCCACTCCTGGTGTTGTTCCCCGACCGACATGAGTAACGGCTTGGTCCGGTGCGTGGCTTTATCCAGAAGGCTCCCATCCAACGACCTGACTTGTAGAGCCTCAGGTAGGGGTTCAATGGGCAGGTGGAGTTGTCTGGCTAGCTCTACGTCAATGAATTCCGCGTCCGCTCCAGAGTCGACGAAGGCAGCCAAGGTCAATACCCCCGGGGGCGGTATGCAGGTGAACTTGAATGGTGGGTTTGGAAAGGATGGATGGGTTGGGGCTCGTGGGTGACCTTCCCTTCACCGACGAGCCCTGCCTTTTGCTGGGCAGGAGCCTGCCATATGACCCTCTCCCCCACAGTAAAGGCAGAGTCCCAGCGAGCGGCGCCTCTCCTTCTCCTTGGAAGTCAGGTGGTGACGGCCTATCTCCATTGGCTGTGGGGGGGAGGGGGGTCGGTCCCGGAACCGTGGTTGGAGAGGAGGGCTGCGAGGAGAGGATTGAGGTGGTGAGACAGGTCGGAGCGGGCGTACTTGCCGTTCCTGGCGCCGCTCCCTGATCCGCCGGTCAATGCGGGTGGCAAGAGTGATGAGCTGAGCATCATCCAGGTCCTGGGGCAGATCTCGGGCTGCAAGCTCATCCTTCACGACAGGAGACAACCCTTGGAGGAAGGTGTCGTAGAGGGCCGTGCGATCCCAACCGCTGTCCGTAGCATGGGTGCGGAAGTCGGCAGCAAATTCAGCCACCGAGCGCTGACCTTGAGCAGCGGATAGCAGAGAGTGAGCCGCATCGCGTCGGGGGGTCGATGTTCCGAACACCTTCCGCAACTCAGATGAGAAGGCGGCGAAGGACGCACAATGGGAGGATTGGGCCTCCCATTCAGCGGAAGCCCATCTCAGAGCTCGCCCGGCTAGGAGTGAGATGGTATAAGCCACTTTAGCCCGTTCCGTGCTGAAAGATAGTGGCTGCAGACTGAAGACCAGATCACACTGAATTAGGAAGGAACGACAGGTGTCCGGGTCTCCAGAGTACCGAGCGGGGTTCGCAAGTTGGGGTTCTTCGAAGAGACATGGCTGCAGGTGCGGGAACGGGATCAGCCGGTGGGCCCGGAGGAGCCGGCGGGGGGGCGGCGGTAGCACCTCCGCGGGGTGACTGTAGGTGTGCCAGGATCTGTTGGATCTTCTCCCCCAAGTCATTAATCACTTGTTCCTGGTCCGCTTGCCGGCGGGAAACTGCGGTTAAGGCAGCGAGGGAGGCTGGGGTCTCCGCGGGATCCATCTTTGGCCAGATTGTTCTGTCAGTACCTAGTAAGGAGGATCCAAGGCGGAAGCACAGCAGGGAGAGTGAAGAGGGCGGAGCCAGGTGAGAGCTCAGGGCCAACTATAAGCCAGAGGAATGGAGAACCAGAGATAGATCCGGTGAGCCGATTCCCAGAGCCGAGAGAGCCGATTCCTTGGAGTCGAGTGAGCCGGTTCAGTGATTCGAGTCGGACGACACACCCGGAAGTGCAGCCGTATGGCGCCGGTATTTGAAGCGCGTTGAGCGCGTTTGCGGGAGCGTTGAGCGCGTCGGGAGCGTGAGCGCGTTGAGCGCGTTGAGCGCGTAGAGCGCGTTGAGCGCGTTGAGCGCGTTGAGCGCGAGCCGGAGCTTGAAGCACGAAGCACGATGAGCGCGTTGAACGCAGAGCCGGAGCTTGAAGCACGATGAGCGCGTTGAACGCGGAGCCGGAGCTTGAAGCACGATGAGCGCGTTGAACACAGAGCCGGAGCTTGAAGCACGATGAGCGCGTTGAACGCGGAGCCGGAGCTTGAAGCACGATGAGCGCGTTGAACGCAGGAGCCGGAGCTTGAAGCACGATGAGCGCGTTGAACGCAGGAGCCGGAGCTTGAAGCACGATGAGCGCGTTGAACACAGAGCCGGAGCTTGCAGAGCCGGAGCTTGAAGCACGAAAGAGCGCGACGAGCAGAGAGAATCCGGAGACAGGCGAGGTCGGGAAGCCGGAGGTCGGAAGAACGAAGGACGGAAACAGGTCGGTAACAAAAGCGATAGCTGGTCGGGAAAACAATACCTGGAGAGTGATCAGGACGAACCTTGAAAACAATCTGGCACTGACAGAGGGTCTTCGGGGTCCTTATATACGCCAGACAGGCGGACGCCATTTCCGGGTACCGGGTTGCCGGTGAGAGGTTCCTCCTTGGCGCCGGAAGTGCTCACACAGGCTGACATATACTGCATAATGGTACTGATGATACTGTATGTGTGTGTGTGTGTGTGTGTGTGTGTGTGTGTGTGTGTTTCAGCTTGAGTGCTGCAGGAGTCGGATTCATCTTAGTGATTGACAGACGTCAGGATCGCTGGGCGTGTGTGAAAGGCACATTACTCCGTATCTCAGTACGTGTGTATGAGGATGGATTGAATGTATATGACATTGGGACATTAGGCTTTAAAAAGTGGAAAATCTGTGTTGGTCGTGTCATTACAGAATAAGGAGAGGATTTTTTTTTATTAAATCCTGTTTTGTTCTTTATTTCCAGAGTGGCTTTCCAGGAAACCTACGTCTGGTTCTGGTGCTTCGCCCGCACCAGCTCCTCCAGCGCGCTCTTTCGGACATTTTCTTCAAATACCACGGGGATGATTTCAAGATGAAGGTGCCAGTAAGTACCATTTCACCTGTCAGTGCTTTTATATACACTACATGTATGACTGTATAGGACATGTTGTGTGTGTGTGTGTGTGTGTGTGTGTGTGTGTGTGTGTGTGTGTGAGTAGGTTATCATGCTGAACACACTGGATGAGCTGCATTCATATATAGAGAAAAGTCAACTGACTGAAGAACTTGGTGGTTCTCAGCAATATTGCCATAATACCTGGATTTCCCACCGCACAGTAAGAAGCTCCACTTATATCTTTAACAAATATCTCTAAATATGTACATATTCATTCATTCATTCATTCATTCATTCATTCATCTTCTAGCGCTTTATCCGATATTCTCGGGTCACGGGGAGTCTGTGTTTATCTCAGGCGTCTATGGGCATTAAGGCAGGATACACCCTGGATGGAATGCCAACCCATCGCGGGACACACACACACACACACACACACACATTCACACACTAGGGACAATTTTCCAAGGTGCCAATCAACCTACCGTGCATGTTTTTGGACCGGGAGGAAACCGGAGAACCCGGAGAAAAACCCCCTGAGACACGGGGAGAACATGCACAAACTCCACACACACATGGCCGAGACGGGAATCGAACCCGGACCCTGGCGGTGTGAGGCGAACGTGCTAACCACTAAACCACCGTGCCACTAATATGTACATATAACATTTGATAATATAGTGGATATATTCACACAAACAAATCTTTTCAATTCAAGCCAATTAAAGTTGCATGACTATCACATGCACAAAAAACTGTCAATCAATTCACTACAGAGCAAAACATTTTCATTAATAATAAATAAATAAATACAAGGATAAACAATACAAAGTTTGCAGACCACTGACAGACCAATGTATTTTGTCCATTTAGTGCATTATATCTTTTGCATATGTATTTTTAATGAATGTCACGTGAGCGAGGTGGTAGCTTCGTTGTTAAGGCGATGGCCCCTGGACCGAAAGATCACAGGTTCAAATTCCGCTGCCACTGCTGGGCCCTCGAGCAAGGCCCTTAATCCTTAACTGCTCAGTTGTAATTCGCTCTGGATAAGGGCGTCTGCAAAAATGGTCTAAATGTAAATGTTGTCAGAGCCTGGACTTTTTCAGACTTTGTTTTGGCCACCAGAGGTCGCCAATGCTCCCTATTCCCTATTTCCCTCACACCCTCATTTGTTCTACCTGCTCTTTGTTTCTTTGGTTGTTCCCTTTTGGACAATTGTTGCTTTTGCTGTTTGTGTTGTTGTTGTTGTTTCTTTTGCTGTTTGCCATCCTTCATGTGTTTCCTAGCTGTGTGCCTTCTTTTAGTGCCCTCTTTTATTGCAAGCTGTGTTTTTGAGAATTGTGTTCCAGAGTCCTAGATTTGTCCCTTTCTCCAGTTGGTTCTCCATAATAGGTCCCGTTCCTGTCCGTAATTGTTTCCCCTTCTGGATCCCTTTTTCCCTTGTTCTCTAGTTCCACATTCGAGGTCTCTCCAGTTGATCCTAGGACCTGTATTTTCTAGAACATAGAAACTGGAGGGAAACTTTGGAGGGAGGTGTGTAGCCCAGTGGTTAAGGTGTTGGACTCTGGACCAAAGATTACGGGTTCAAACCCCACTACCACCAAGCTGCCGTTAGTGGGCCCTTGAGCAAGTTGTAAGTCGCTCTGGATATGGGCGTCTGCCAAATGCTGCAAATGCAAATGCAAACTGTAAATGTAAACTGCCTTTTTTTGTTCTTTTCCCAAAGACTGTTTCTAGCGTAGGAGGCACAGTGGTTTAGTGGTTATCACGTTCGCCTCACACCTCCAGGGGTTTGATTCCCATCTCAGCCATGTGTGTGTGGAGTTTGTGCATTTTCTCCCCGTGTCTCAGATGGTTTTTCTCTGGGTTCTCCGGTTTCCTCCCCCGGTCCAAAAACATGCACGGTAGGTTGATTGGCACATTGGAAAATTGTCCCTAGTGTATGAATGTGTGTGTGTGTATCCTGTGATGGATTGGCATTCCATCCGGGGTGTATCCTGCCTTAATACCCATAGACGCCTGAGATAGACACAGACTCCCCGTGACCCGAGGGAAGATCGGATAAAGCGCTAGAAGATGAATGAATTAATACAATAGTACTGCTGTGTTGTGGTTGGTGCCTTTTGGGTAATAAAATAACTATATCACATTTGTTACAGTACATACTGACAAACAAAAAGAAACTCTAATAATATAAAATACATATAGTATTACATATAGTTCACCCATGCTGTGTTTCCTTGTACATGTAGGATATAGAAGGCTTTTCTGTCTTAGTCAAGAGAATGACACAGAGACTGCAGGTGTTGGGCAGGGAACTGGCGGAGACGGACCTACCCAACACCCCGTTCTCCACCAGCAATCTCCTCAACACACACAGCAGCAAGAGAGATAGCATTAAGGTACGATTCATCCAAAATACCTATTTAGGTTCTGATAAATACGTTAAGTGTTCCAGCACCTGACCTGAAATGAAATTTTCCCCCTAAAGGCGGAGCTGGCGGGAACGCTAGGACACGGGCGGATGATCTTGGGGAACATCCGTGAGCCAGTGCACAGGGACCCGGACAAAACTCTGAACCCAGACCAGCTGGAGAACTTGGCCACTGTACATAGGTGAACATTTTTATTCATGTAGAATTGAACACACTTTAATATGCGCTCCTTCATGTTTCTCCGTGATGTTTTCCTC
>JACRUU010000011.1:1343146-1363146 GCA_030449085.1 Kryptopterus vitreolus | reverse complement strand
TGTCTGTCTTGTCTGTCTATCTATCTATAGATCTATCTATCGATCTATCTATCTATCTATCTATCTATCTGTCTGTCTGTCTGTCTGTCTGTCTGTCTGTCTATCTGTCCTGTATTCTGAAGGTCTAATCTGTCTGTCTATCTATCTATCTATCTATCTGCTGTCTATCTATCTAGGCTATCTGTCTGTCTATGTCTATCTATCTTTCTACCATTTGTCTGTCTGTCTATCTATCTATCTATCTATCTATCTAATCTATCTTATCTATCTATATCTATCTATCTATCTATCTATCTGTCTGTCTGTCTATCTACCATTTGTCTGTCTGTCTGTCTGTCTATCTATCTATCCTATCTAAATGTCTCTGTCTATCTATCTATCTGTCTATCTATCTATCTATCTATCTATCTATCTATCTATCTATCTATCTATCTATCTGTATTGTCTGTCGTCTGTCTGTCTATCCTGTCTATCTGTATCTATCTATATCTATATCTGTATCTGCATCCTATCTATCTATCTATCTACGTATCGCTATCTATCTATCTATCATCTATCTGTATGTCTGTCTGTATTCTATCTATCTATCTAGCTATCTGTCTATCTGGCTATCTATCTAGCCATTATCTATCTATGTCTATCTATCTATCTATGCTATCAGATCTATCTATCTACTATTGTCTGTCTGGTCTGTCTGGGCTATCTACCTACAAATGTGTCTATCTATCTATCTATTGCGACGTATCTGATTATCTATCTATCTGTATCTATCTGTATCTCTATTACTATCTATCGATAGATCTATTATACAGCTAACATATCTGTCTCATTAATTTATTTATGTGTGTAATTGTTTGTTTGTTTTATTTATTTATTTATTTATTTATTTATAGATGAGTACCATTGGAATTACTGAACACGCCAAAGGAGACAATAAAAAGTTTGAGATCTGGTTGAACTCCAGAGACGAGGTGTACACTGTGCAGGTGTGTTTGTGTTTGTACTGTACACATTATTCACACATTTTTTGTTGTTGTTGCATGATTATATTAAATCTAGATTTATTTGTTTGTTTGTTTGTTTGTTTGTATATAGGCAGCATCTGAAGATATTAAGACAACCTGGGTGAGAGAAATCCGTAAACTTTTAACAGGACAGCTGGAGGCCTGCAGGGGTAATACACTTATTATAACTCTCAACTACCGTGTACGAGACTTCTGCTCTCTTCTAACACCGCTAACACAACGCTAATCTAACTTATTATCACAATCAACGCACTAAGTCATTATACGTATGACATCATCAGTGTCGGGGAGTAACTAGTTACATGTAACAGCATTGCGTAATTTAATTAAAAATTAAAAGTAACAGTAATCTGTTACCGTCAATGCGAAAAAGCATGTAATTAAATTACAGTTACTTTTAAAAATATCGAAGATTACAAACAATTGTTATTTATCGTGCGCATCCGCGTTAACAATTTGTCTCAGAAGCACCTCAGTTTCGAAAATATATGCCACTTTTTCTGAGCGCCACCTAGTGGACAAATGACAGTAATCAAAAATCACATGTAATCTTTATGTTACTTTACTTTTATAAGGTCATTACACTACATTTTGCATTGGGTCATTTGCAATGACATTATTTGTTTTACAGAAGCTAGCCAGCAGAAATCTACCGGCCAATTCACTGCCGAGGACAATTCGCTCGAGAGGTAAAAAAAAAAAAAACGCACACAGACAAAATAAATACATTTCAAACGACACGCGTTACTGCCAGCTAAACATTTTTGCATTACAGAATCTTCATTTAAATAGTCGACCCTTACTGCAAACAAGCTGGACAATTTTCACTGTGCTTTAATCTATATTTGACAAATTAAAGGCTAATCTATTCTCTCCAAAATATAGATGCAATTCATTTATTTACTAGTTATGTATGTTCATAAGAATTTGTCATTCTGGCACAAACAACTACAGGACCTGTTTATATCACTCTCTAGTGTAAACGCCATTTCCAATGTCCTAGTGTGTGCAGAAATACATGAATTGAAAGGATGAAAAGGATAAACTTTTTAAATAAATAAATAAATAAATAAATAAATATCCTTTATAAATGATAAAGGATACATTTTTTAAAACAGACTAAATATAAATTGCATCCAGCCATAAATTTCACATCCCAACACTGAGAACACCTGAGTCTAAACCCTCTAGTTGGACATATAGTTGAGATTATAATACTGAATTAATGCATATTTTATAGACCAGGGAGAGATGGAATAAGTAATACAAACGGAGAAGTGGAGAAACAGAGGGCAGAAGAGGACCGAGAGAATGACTGGAGCATCCCAGTGGACAATAAAACATCCAGAGCAACAAGTGAGTACAAACATTCATTCATTCATCTTCTAGCGCTTTATCCGATCTTCCCTCGGGTCACGTGTCACGGGGAGTCTGTGTCTATCTCAGGCGTCGGATCTATGGGCATTAAGGCAGGATACACCCTGGATGGATGATGCCAACCCATAATGGTGACACACACACACACACACACACACACATTCACACATACATACTACTAGGGACAATTTTCCAAGGTGCCAATCAACCTACCGTGCATGTTTTTGGACCGGGGGAGGAAACCGGAGAAAAACCCCAGAGACACGGGGAGAACATGCACAAACTCCACATACACATGGTCGAGACGGGAATCAACCGAACTGAACCTGACGGGTCCCTGGCGGTGTGAGGCGAACGTTCTAACCACTAAGCCACCGTGCCCCCTTTTGTACAAACATATTATATAACAAAGAAATAAAATGACATTTCATCCATATCCTTCCTTCATCTGTTTTTTTTTGTCCTTCTGTGAAATGCAGGCTCTTACTCCGGCTTTGACACCAAACCCAGACGACAAGATGTCAAAAGTGACCCGACACCGTTAGGTACCACACACAACAATACACTTATCTTAACTGACTGGAAAGGTAAAAATAACGGATATGAATTTGCCATCAGCGAATCTGTTCTTCATCAAGAACGGAATTGGTGAATATTATGGTTTTAAAACGGGATCCTGACGAGTGAATCACGGAGAAGAAAATGAACATCATTTCCTGCATTTCCTGATGCAATTCTGATTGGTCGTTCTCCTCTCAGAAACAGGGTCACACCCGCATTTAAGTGGAGTCAGGTGGTTAAGTACTTCGAACCTGTTTCAGAATCGTAGGAAAGGTACTTCTACACATTCACAAGCTCTCTGCTGTGTTATTAATAAAGCATGGGGCTTTAGGTTTATATGTGTGTGTCACTCAACGCTTTTCTCCACTTTGATATTGTTACTGACTCAGCATTTGTGCATGTTCTGTCTGCTATATGGGCTATTTGACCCATTGTCATGTCTGACTGCAGTGGCGGGCCCTCAGGGCCAAAATCACCAACTTATGTTTATTCATATATCATATCATTCATATATATATATATATATATATATATATATATCTACATCAAAGCTCATTTTCAAGATGAACTTTTCAACAAAAGCTGAATATCATAAGGAAAGACCAAGTGAAGTCAGGGCTTTATTGTCATTTCACATTTACGGCATTTGGCAGACGCGCCTTATCTCAGAGCGACTTACAACTGAGCAATTGAGGGTTAAGGGCGGCTTGCTTAAGGGCCCACTAGTGGTAGCTTGGTGGTTGTGGGGTTTGAACCTGCGATCTATCTTCTGGTCCAGAGGCCAACACTTTACCCACTAAGCCACCACCTCCCATATATTTCAACAATATACAGTGCAGTGTAAAGTGAAACAGGACCAAGGTGCTACAACAGACAACGTAAATTAACATGACACAGGACTGTACATAATTCTAAACTAAAACAAAATGGGAAAAAAAAGAAAAAATTTGGAAAGACAGATAAAATATCAAAATGCGCATGCGGAAAAAGGGGGTGGGGGACACAAGACAATACACACTTAACAGTATGACTATTTTGTAAATGTTGTGCAAAAAAAAAAGGATTTGTTCCAATGCAAAATTGTGAACACTCGGAGATAGAAAGTGTAGATTTTCAAACTCAAATTTTATTTGTTGCATACACATATATACATAGTACAACATGCTTTTAACGACCGTCCAGCATGTAAACATGAGGGAAACGAAAAGAAAATAGTGCAGGCATTATAAATAAATGGAAGTAGAATAACAATAAAATATAATAAAATATAAAAATATATAAAAATAATGAATAAAGTGATAAGTGTAAAGCGACCAGTGTCCGTTTGTGCAATGTTGTGCGGATAAGAAAAGGTTAAAGTTTAAAACCAAAAATAAACTCTGCCTTAATGTCGAATCACCCGGGGTTAATATTGATGCTTGTGTTAGAGATGATGTATAGCTGTGGCTGCAGTGAAAGGAGACTTGTTGAATTTGTATTCATTGGGTTTCTTGTTTCCCGCTCTCTGTGATTCTCAGTTCTTCTGTGTATTTGCATAATATTGCTGTTTTTTTTTTTGCCATGACATTTAGACTGTAACTTAGGTGTTAATTTAGGTGTAATTCCATACACCACTGAAGAGCGTATATAGGTGGGAAATGCACGGCCCGCCACTGTCTGTCTGCTACTGATTGTTTTTCTTCTTCACCTACCATTATGCTACGAAATCTGTGTCCTCTTTCACTCCAGTTTCCCCACGCTTTTGCTTCTCAACTCTTTATATTCCTCTCTCAGGATGGATTAAAGGCTCAGTTTCCTTGGACCCGTCTGTAGTGCACTATGAGTATTTCATCCCTGAAGATCAGGTGACCTCTGCGTCAGAGGAACAAGAAATTAAACTTGTATGTACTTTTTTTCCTCTCAAATCCTCTACATTAAAATCAAACCCACTGCTGAAGTTCATTGTGTTTTTTTAGGACGGCAAGTGTGCGAGTGATGCTGATGAAGAAACCAAAGTGACAGAATCATAGGAAGGACACATAAAAAAGCAGACAGCAAGTCAAACATGAGCACGAGTATGCGGCTGGTCCTTTCTTTCTATAACAGCTTCCAGTATTTATTATATAATAGTTGAACATCATTTAATTTAATGTTTTCCTTTTTTTATTTTTAGATTGAATTCCAAGAGTTCTGGAGAAATCCGACTATTTCTGGAAAATCACCTAATGTTCATCACGTTTTCCTTGTTCAATAAATACAGCACAGAATACAAACGTTGCCATCTGTTAAAGTGTTCGTAGCCCTTTAAAGTGAAGTGAACCTCCAGCGTGCAGGTGTTACGGTGGTTAAGTCTAATGCCTCTCACATTAAGCACATCTCGGCTTTGTCTTGCCATGAGTCCGGCCTTAACTTCCATGTATAATTAGCATATCATATATGCAAATATTGTTTCCTGGCTGTGCCTGTATTTTCCCTTATGTAAAGTCTGTATGGTCTGTTTACTGTCATAGAATATTGTTTGTGTACATGTATGTATAAAATAAAATGAATATTCAACAATTTACGCATTTCACTTCATCTTGAACTCTGTTTGAATATTCATTCATTCATCTTCTACCGCTATATGCGATCTTTCCTCGGGTCACGGGGAGTCTGTGTCTATCTCAGGAGTCTATGGGCATTAATGCAGGATACACCCTGGATGGAATGCCAACCCATCGCAGGGCACACTCACACACACACACACACACACATTCACACACTACGGACAATTTTCCAAGGTGCCAATCAACCTACCATGCATGTTTTTGGACCGGGGGAAACCGGAGAATCCGGAGAAAAACCCCCTGAGGCACGGGGAGAACATGCACAAACTCCACACACACATGGCCGAGACGGGAATCGAACCCGGACCCTGGCGGTGTGAGGCGAACGTGCTAACCACTAAACCACCGTGCCCCATCTGTTTGAATATGTATGTGTATATTTTGATTTGATATGAACTTGTTTGTACTCTGGAAAATTCCTTAAATCCATAGAATATTTTATTGGATATTATAATATTTGATTCTTACTCAGTCCGTGACTGTAGCAATAACGAAGGTCAATAGACAGATCATGAAGACAGCTAAAGGTGGACATTCATTTTCATTTTAATGCACAAACAAACCCCAAAATGGTAAAAAGAGAAATCAACAATAACATCTGAACAAAAAAGAACAAATTGAACTGTAAACTGAGAATGTAAATAAAAATGAAAATTGAACATTGTAAATTGAGATCTATAGACATTGACTATACTTAAATGATTTTCAAGAAAAAAAATGTGTAATTAAATTACAGTTACTTATGAAAATGTTAACGATTACAAATAGGGATAAAAATGAACAAATTCATGTAAAATCAGGGATTTGGACGACTGCAGTGCGGTGCAGCGCGATGTCGGCGCGTTTGACCCCCGTTCAGGGATAATGCTTATTTTCCATACTAGAATAGTATAATTGCATATCCACTACAGTAGATGGCAGTGGCGCTCTCAGTCTCAGAGTATGCACAGGGAGTAACATGAGTAAGTATGCACCCGTCGTCAACACTCTAATGCAGTTTCATTTCAGTTTCATTAGGGGATTGAAACTTTTTTCCCTTACAATATTAACTTAAAGCGCCACCTAGTGGACAAATGAAAGTAATCAAAAAGTAATTTTTATAACAAAAAAAAATTTAAAGTTACACTACTAATTACATTTTGAATATCATTTATAATCTGTAACCTATTACATTTCCAAAGTAACCTGTATATAAATATTGCTTATAAAACCATTTTTATTTAACATCAGGTGCACAGCTTTTTGCTAAGCGCTGCCTTGGCATCCCTTAATGCCTCTCTCTTTTTCTGCAGCTGTCTTTCTTGATCCTCCAATTCTGTAAGAAAAGATGTCCTGTAAAAAAAAGGCTTTTAAACTTATACATACGTCATTAAAAGTGTACACAGCACAAACCTTGCTCCATTTGTTTGAAGATTTCAGGGAGCATCCCTGACGCCTCTAGTATCCTGAGCGAGACAGCATAATCTGCAGAGTCACAGTAAGACCCAATCTCAGTCTCTCTAATTGTCTTACGCACTATTAGATCAAATTGAGAAATATAAAGGTAGAACTTTGTGTTTCGAGTCCTGCTACTACAAATAGACCCAGGTCTGTTCTCACCGTGCTGTGTTGCATGTCCATCCTTCACACTTTCAGCCAAGCTACACAGCTGACGTGTGAGCCCTGCGAAAATGTCCCCCGTACAGCCCACATCATTACACCTTCTCCAGAAGAGGGCAGCGCTCGAGTCGGAAACGCCCACTTGGTTAACGTGTTCCTGCACCTGACCCTGCGCCGCGTTGCTCCCTCCTGGTGCTGTAAGGTCTATTGGAAGGTCCTGAGAGAGTTTTACGTGAGATTCCGGAGGTTCGATATTCATTTGTACAGTCGGTATGTCCCGAGATGCACAACGCTCGATCTTCAGATAAACGTCTCTACAGATATCTCCGTTGACAATGGCGGATTCACTGGATGGAGTGGAGACAAAAACAGTAGGGGCAGAAAAGGTTCTGCTTTTCTCAACGATGCAGTTTGAGCAATGGGCTTCTGACTGTTCAGGGATCAGTTTATCCCAACCGTGTGCAGCAGGAGAACAAGGGCCAGAGGTGTTCTCTGCAACTTCAGAGCAGATACTACATCATTTACTACACCAGTTACTGCAGTATTATATTCAGGGTTGGGAAGCTGAGCGGTACCTGATTCAATGGACGCTTCAATAACTTGGAATGGGACATTCTCATGGCGGTACTCCGTTAGTAAAAGACTCGGGGATTCTGAACCCTGAGAGACAGTAAGAGACGGAGTAAAGTACGCAGCGAAGAACGACGTTATAACTGTTGTAGTTTGTTTGCTGCAGTTGCCCTTACCAAATCTCCATCATTATCAACACCAGGATCGAAAGCAACAGCTGAACAAAAGAAAGAAAGAAATATGCACAATGTATAAAAAGTAAAAATCTCTAATGAGTATACATGAGTATGAGTATATAAGATATATATATATATATATATATATTATATATATATATATATATATATATATATATATATATATATAATATATATATATATATGTGAGTAAAAATCTGTAATACACACATTGTGCTGCATTTATCACCTTCTATCTGTTAGTTGGAATTTGGAAAAATAAAAAAATGGTATCCGACTCGCTAATTGAAGCGAGTCTAATTAACTTTAAATTACATCATTTGCATATGGTTCATTGCACTTTTGATGAGCGTTGTAGTTACTATCATGGTGAACGTTTGGCCATTAACAGTGTTAGGAAGTAACTAGTTACATGTAACGGCTACGTTACGTAATTTAATTATAATCCGTTACAGTTACTGCGAAAAAAACATGTCATTAAATTACCGTTACTTTTGAAAATGTCGAAGATTATTAATCCCAAAGGACCACCGCCTAACACCTAACACCCCCCCCCCTAAACAATTTCATTCTGAAGAGCTCAGTTCCGTAAATATATCCCACTTTGTCCAAGCGCCACCTGGTGGACAAATGAAAGTAATCAAAAAAGTCATTGAATGTAATCAGTTACTTTATTTTATAAAGTCATTGAAAAGTTACATGACTTATTACATACTGAAGTGGGTCATTTGTAACCTATTACATTTCCAAAGTAACACTTTCCCAACACTGCTCATTTATGAAAGAATGTATGAAAAATGGAAATAACAGTAATAATAGGACTAATTATCTTTTGCCACATGGATAAATAAATAAATAAAGTTGAGGCACATACAAATATAGATGATAGCTGAAAATAAGATGCTTTTCTCCACTTACAGGGGTACTACAGGGGTTGGGGGGGAGCATGCTTTAATTGCCTGGGTGTTCCCACCAGGTGGCGCATAGGTACTGTGATACTAAGTATAACATTAATGCTTTTTACATATAGTTTGATACCTATCTGGTGTGGTCCGGGTCATTGTCACAATTTTAAAAGGTCATGTGGTCCCTGTGCTTAAATAGTTTGCCCCCCACCCCCGTTCTACAAACATGTGCTATATGACACATTATGTCATGTTTGATCGGCACAGCGATGATTTGGTAGTAATTGATTTTCGCTTTCTCTTACCTTTAAACTTCACAGTCTGTATGCTCTTATACTCCACACTTTGCACTTTGGTGGGGAATAAAAAGACACACCCCAACACACAACACACACACACACACACACACACACACACACACACACACGCGTAAAAAAAAATGCAAATTGAGCAAAAAAATGCCGGTTGATTTGGAATACACAAACATTCACACACAACTTCATTAAAACACAGACAAATGAGGCACATTTCTGAAAATGATCCCCCTACTACACAATAAACACAAAAGGCAGTTACCTTCTTCAGTCTTCGTCTTGTCCCTGCTATTAAGAGATTTATAAAGCAACAATCAAACCTTTTCGGAATATCACGATATGTAATTGAGTATTATTTATTTATTTCCTACCTTCCATCTTCCCACTGAATTGTTGTCTCCTTAGGACATTAAAAACAGTGGGTAAATAATTAACCTCTGACAACGACTTAACAATCCTACAGTAGAAAAGTGTAGCAGGACTCTTACTATAGTCTCCAGTGGTGTGATATCCTCAAAATCTGTTTCTATTGGTGCAAACGCTGGATCAACCTGAGTGTCATCTAGTAAAGATAATGATTTTTAATTTGTTTACATTTCAGAAATATGCATTTTCACAGCCGACATTGCTTATATTTACCAATGTTTACCAAGGGATAATATAGGTAAACAGCAGGGTTTAACACAAAGTCTTCTGATTTTATTTTATATTCTGATTTTATTTTATTTATAATGCTAAAATCTACAGCCAAGTGTTTATTTCTGGAGCTTTTAGGAGTTTCACAGAGCACTGTGTCTATAATAGTGCAAGTAAAAATACAAAACAAACAAGCAAACAAACAAACTTAAAGACATATGTTTTATCCAAATGGTTTCTAACAAAAGTAAAGTTTCATGTTTTATTTTTCCATTTATATCATTTTATTTAATCAGTTTAATCTGTGATAATTCTATTAGTTGATTAACCAATTTAATCAACATCATAGCGTGTTGATTAATACTATTTTATTTTTATTTTTTAGATATTTTACTTATTTAAATCAACCTTGCATTTTATATATATATATTATATATATATATATATTATATATATATATATATATATATATATATATATATATATATATATCTAATTATATAGTTAAGTGAGTTAGTTATGAACCATGCATTTTTCTGTGTAAGTAATGATGAAATTTGTGGGAATTTACTGAACCGAGAAATATTACCTGAGTCAGAAGAAAATTCTTCAATTCTGCATATTTTCGTGTTCCTACTAAGAAAATCAAATGATGAATGGTTGTGATCAATATTTAGGAAAAAACAATATTAATAGAAACAGAAATAGAATGGAAATTTACCTTCTACCTTCTTGGTGTTTCGTTCGAGTCACTCTGTAAACAGAAAGAGAATACAAGAGATTTTATATGCAATATTAAAAGTCTTATTGATATATAATCTATAATATCAATATATATATTATATATATATATATATATATATATATATATATATATATATAATTATGATATATATTACAGTGTGTGTGTGTGCACACACTATATATATATATATATATATATATATATATATATATATATATATATATATATATATATAATAGTTGTTAGGGTGCACTATATTATATATATGGACATTGGGCATTGTTTTAAAGCAGCTTTACACAGTTAAGTGGAGTAATAAGAATATAATTGTAAGTTTGTCCCTTATAATTGTAAGATATATTAAGATATATCTATATATATATATATATTATATATATATATATATATATATATATATATATAGTTATATATATATAGTTATATATATATATATATAGTTATATAGCTATATATAGTTAGTTATGAAATTTTCCATGCATTTTTCATATATATATATATATTATATATATATATATCTATATATATATATATATATATATATATATATATATATATATATATATATATATATTTTCATTATAAGGGACAAACTTACAATTATATTCTTACTACACTTAACTGTGTAAAGCTGCTTTAAGACAATGTCCATTATGAAAAATGCTTTACAAATAAAAATTAATGGAACCCAATATCATTATTTAGTGATGCATCAATAAAGAGTAACAAATTTCAAAAGGATATTTTTAAAAGTGTATAAAGCATTGTGTAGATGGAGATTTACAATAATGTCAATAATGTGATGTTTATTTTATGCCCCAATAATATTTTCCTAAAAAAATCATTGTCTGATGATGTATATTACTGTGTAAAAATAAGACTTCCCTATTTGTTGAAAACATGTAGGTCATTTATATCAAACTTTTAATTATAAAACTTCGCTTTTTTTCACTCGTCTCTCTGTGCTCTTCCTCCCTCCCTTCTCTTCTCTCCATAGAAACCACAAGTAAACCTGTTTGAAGTGATTTATGAAGGTAGGATGGAAAGGCAGACGTGATCCACTCACTATCATCGGGCTTGTTATATACCTATGATTATTTATCGATTAAATTATTATTATAATATATCCAGATGGATATGTCAACGTATGACGCTGGAAGCCTACAGCAATCAGTACATTGGTAACATTTTGAAGTGCTCTTTGCTAGATTCAATTTGATTGTCAACCAGGAAATATAATACAGAAACTACACTGTTAACAAAATCTAAAGAACCCAGTGAGAATAACAGGAAGAAGGACGGGCGTGTATGAAGCGTATAAAACACAGCAGGGAGTTTGCAGAGATGAAAGTGAGATTGTGGTTCGCCGTTTTTCGTGGTGACTGATTTAATCGCAATATTTACTATTATTAAACTGATTTAATTCATGGAATTAATGTAACGAGCCATAATCAGAGCCAAGAGCAACTAAAGTCATTCATTAAACAAATAGAATGAAATCCTGCATGAGTGATTTTTTTGCTGATTTTTGGGTTTTGTTTAAATTTCACATTCGATTGCTGCCAAACGATCACACAGGGTTTCAGTGCAGGTGGACGTTACAATGCACGCTGAAAAGTGAAAACTAGAATGGGTCAAAGTACAAAAGAGTCGAGATCACAGAATAGAGTGGGATTTGTTTTTCTTGCACAAACGTCTACATAGATAAACTGAAATTATGTCATCAGCATCTGGAAAATAAGATATCACATAAGAGCTGTACTGTACATTCAGGGCTTCCAGCATATAAATTGTAGGAAAAAAAAACAAATCATTAAAGTGAAAAAATCATAAAGTAAATCTCGTTACCTCAGATCCCACACGACTGTTGTCCTGATCACTCGTCTCAGCGCTTTTAATGCCAGAACGCGAAGGAAATGCTTTCGTCTGTCTTTGTACTGGACCAAATAAACACACACAAGAACAAATCATGACACCCCTGTTAATACAGGCATCGTTATCGTTATATTCATTACTCATCATTTTTTTCTTTATTTCTTTCGTCTTTATTTGTCACATAAACATGAAATTGTTGCTTCGCATATCCCAGCTTGTTTGGAAGCTGGCATCAGAGAGCAGGGTCAGTCGTAATACAGCGCCCCCTGGAGAACAGAGGGTTAAGGGCCTTGCTCAAGGACCCAAGAGTGGCAACTTGGTGATACCAGGACTCGAACCCCCGACCTTCCGATCAGCAGCCCAGCACCTTAAACCAATGCTCTACACACCCTTCCAAGCTTCCGCATGTCAGAGGGCAGGAATAAGCCATCGTACGGCGCCCCCTGGAGCAAACAGGGAATAAGGGCCTTGCTCAAGGTCTCAACAGTGGCAGTTTTAGTGGTGTTGGGGCTCGAACCGCCAATCTTATTATCAGAAAGCCATCGCCGCCCTTGAGGCGCTAATATATATTTTATTCCATCTCCTATCACGTGTACGCATGAACATTTTATAAACATCCCATACTTAATGAAAAACATATTTAGAAATAGCCCAAAGTCTCAAGCTTTACTCATCTTAATCTAGACAGTACACATACACAGACTCAGTATTATGAATGCATTATGTATGCATTATGACTATTATCACTACAGCTACAGTATGCATTATGACTATTATAACTTATGACTATTATTATACTACCGGGTCACAACTATATGCATATCGCTCACATTATTGCCGGCTACACTGTGCACATAACCCATAACACAATGCAGTGTTCTGTAACAACTTATTAATAACATCCTTTAACAGTATTAATAAATATTATATGTGCAGAAGAAAATCTACATTTCCTTAAATACACGAGACACCTACCAACAATCCCGGCATGTGGATTATGCTTTGCACAGTACAACCTAGACCAAAAAAAATAAAAAAAGAATTTCCTGTAAATTACAGTTGACTGTTTACTGTGTTTACTGTGAAAGCATGTCAGTAAAGCATAAGACTGTTGGTTTCTTACGTAAAGGTGCCTTTATCTTGGTCATCCACGGGTGCTGCATGAGCCTCGATCGCACACGGGTAATGATAGCAGTGCTTGCAGGATTTCACCTCGCATCCAGCTGTAGCGCCACGATGTCGACATTTGGAGCATTTCTATACGCAAGATAAAATCTGATATCCCAAAACTTTGCTGGGGTTCTTAAAAACATGGAAACGACTTCTCTTGTTGTTAAACTAATATTCAGATATATATTGTGTGTACACATGTTTATGCACATTTGTGTTTAGATCTATCTATTTTTTATTTATGTAGATAGATGAAAGGAAACTGAGGACGAAGAGAACAAAGAATTTGCTGTTACTTTGGAGAGCAATATAGAAGAGTGAGGGAGAGAGAGAGAGCGAGAGTGAGAGAGAGCGAGAGTGGGTGAGAGAGAAAGGGAGATAGAGAGGGAGAGAGAGAGTGAGAGAGAGAGAGAGAAAGTGAGAGAGAGAGAGATAGAGAAGAAAGAAAGAGAGACAGAGTAGTTTTCCCCCCTTTCTTTTTTCGAGAGAGAGAGAGAGACCCCAGAGCAGAGTCCGGGCCCCCCCCAGAGTGAGAGAGTGAGATAGTTTGTAAAAGAGAGAGAGAGAGAGAGAGAGAGAGAGTGAGGGAGAGAGTGAGTGAGTGAGAGAGAGGGAAATGGAGAGAGAGAGTGTGATAGTATGTGAGAGAGAGAGAGATAGACCGTGAGTGAGAGAGAGAGAATAAGAGTGAGAGAGAGTGAGAGAGAGTGAGGGAGATAGAGGGAGAGTGAGATAAAGACAGAGTGAGAGTGGTAGTGAGAGCGAGAGTGAGAGAGAGGGGGAGAGAGAGTGATAGAGTGAGAATGACAGAGAGTAAGAGTAAGAGAGAGAGTGAGAGGGACCATACTAGTTTTTTTCCTCTTTTATACTCATCCTTCACATCCTCTACGTCAAAGCCGAACAGGTCGTCAAAAGTGGGCGAGTTTTTACAGTAGATTCCAGATGCATAAATCTGAAAGAGACAGATGTGCAGATGTTAAAACAAATAATCTATAAAGATGTTCCAGACCCGAATGCAAAACTATACTCTAAACTATTTGTGGAAAAAGAAAGACAACATCCATCAATGTGGACATCCTTCAGCGTGCAATGAAACTGTTCATTTCCTTCTCCTGAATAACGGCCTGCAGAATTGATTTTTGATACAGAATTTGACGCTGCATTAATACAGAATAAGATCCAGGGTTGTTTTAATATTTATGAATATGTATTCAAATTATTCACGATAGTCTATTCTCTTTATTTTATACCAAATTAAGTTTATTGTGACGTTTCCAGCCAATCAGATTACAGATTATCACCTCACGCGTCGCACTAAGGCCTTAGTAGCTTAATGTTGTTTTTGCTACTGTATAACCAATCAAACTGTAATTAGTCCATGCTGAGGCCCTCCAACAGACGTCCAATAATGTCTGCATTTTTATTCCAGAGGGATACAGTGGTTTAGTGGTTAGCACGTTCGCCTCACACCTCCAGGGTCGGTGTTCGATTCCCATCTCTGTCCATGTGTGTGTGGAGTTTGTGCATGTTCTCCCCGTGCCTCAGGGGTTTTTTCTCCGGGTTTTCTCCGGTTTCCTCCCCCGGTCCAAAAACAAAATGCATGCACGGTAGGTTGATTGGCCACCTTGGAAAATTGTCCCTAGTGTATGAATGTGTGTGTTGATGTGTGTGTGTGTGTGTGTGTGTGTGTGTGTGTGTGTGTGTGTGCCCTGCGATGGGTTGGCATTCCATCCAGTGTGTATGCTGCCTTAATACCCATAGACGCCTGAGATAGACACAGACTCCCCGTGACCCGAGGGAAGATCGGATAAAGCGGCGGAAGAAGAATGAATGAATGAATGTATGAATGTCAGGCATTCCACACTGACTGACAGAGAAGAACCTGATTTAATGGCATGTAAGGAAAGGGCAGCGTAAAGTGTTCAAAACGTGTTGTTTGCAGCCGCTTTTCCCGAAGCTTTTCTACTTTTGTTTTTATTTCCTGTAGAGTTTGCACAAACACACACATGCACGAGATAAAATGCAAAAAAAAAACAAAAAACATTTTTTTATGAAGTTAAGGTGCTGATGTATGTAAGTGTTGCACTTTGCATGCAGTAAAAAGACACTTGTTGGAGTGTGTTCATTGGGTATCTTGAGTTGTGATGCTCCTGTGATGTTTCTATATAATGTTAACGCTTTCTATAGCCGTGGTGTCATAATGCTGGTATTATGGGGTGGATCGTGTGTGTTGGGACACCAGTGAAGGTGATGAAAAACAACAACTTGAACTTACCAAGCAGTTCTGGTGTGCAGCAATGCCCTGTTTACATGCCAGGTTTCCTGTGATCTTCGTCTCATCGGCTCTCATGCACAGAACACAGCACAGATCCGAGGAAGGAGAACTCCGGTCTTGTGGATGCATTGCAATAATAATCCACAGATTTCTTCCCAAATCTCACCTTCTCTCCACGTTTACTTTAGGTTTCGTTTCTTCGGCAATGCAAAGCGCGGGCGCGCTCACACCGTAATCGCGCGCACAAAGCAGGTACAAATCGCACAATCCGGATTATGGAATTAAACACGAAATAAACTTATACATTTATTTAATCGCCAAAGCGGATGTTTTTAAACGCATGTTGCCCAACAGCTGTATTAAGTCCAAAAATGAAAGACTCATCCTACAGGGTTGCCAAATCTGCAGCATTAATCCCCAATCCAGTCAGAAATAATCCCTCCTACTGCTTTTAAACTACAACATCCTGTATTCACACCCACGCGCATATATCGCATTACTTATAGTCTATATGTTTTATGAAAAATTTGTACTATTGATCGAAATCTACTTATTGAGCATTTTTTCGTGTTAAGGTTTTCTTTTTATATTGCCATTACATCAAGGTATTTTATTATTATTATTATTATTATTATTATTATTTATATTAAAATTATTAGATTATGATTATTATTATTATGAAAACAATAAGTTGATTTAACATCAATAATATATTTTGCTACTCTTCATCTTCTTCATATATATTATATATATATATATATATATATATATATATATATATATATATATATATATATATATATATATATACATATATCACAAACAAACACACACAACACCACACCTCCAGGGTCAGGGTTCGATTTCTGTCTCGGCCATGGTGTATGTGTGTGTGGAGTTTGCATGTTTTATATATATATATATATATATATATATATATATATATATATATATATATCTATATATATATATATATATATATATATATTTTTATATTTTTTTTTTCTTTTTTAATTTCTGTACAGTAAGGATTTCTTTTTTAATTTCTGTACAGTAAGGATGTTTATCGACCGTCATGGCACAAGCTCTTCACTGAATCGCGAGATCATGTGATTAGCATGATCTGTATACTCTGTATTGGCAGAGTGGGACCTCTTGTGGTCGATCAGTAACATTGCATTTGTTGTGTTATGGTTTGAATGATGATTCTTGCTGAGAAGCGCGCATCAGAGGGCCCCCAAAGTTGTGCTTTATTAGTAATAACAGCACTAGGAGTAATGTGATCTTAAAGAGTTAAAAATGAAATAAAATTACGGCTTATTTCTGCATCTCCGATCAAATTACATACCCACCCTCCCCATGCCAGAGAATAACTGGTTAGTTCATTAAGAGCTCTGTGTCTACCTCATACACAGTCTGAGTTTGAACAAAAGACTGTTTCTAACTTATTTATTTTGTGTCTCTTTGATTGTTAAAAGTCATTGTTGTAGTGTATTTCATTTTAGCACTCTGTTCATATATTTTTGTATTTAATTTAATGCATATTTAATCTTTAAGAATGTTGCATTTATAAATCTATCAATACGTGATTACTGTACATTATTTTTCTGTTACATTACCATATGAACAATAAATCACCTGCTAGCTAAACCCAATGGTAGGTCTCTGACTAAATACTGACACCCAGTGGTCAAAAGCAATAGCGAAAATAATAAGTCATTGCTATTCACTTACAGACGAAGATTTTGGATATTTTGGAACCTCATATTCTTTCATAGGGCCCAATATTACTAGCAGCGCCCCTGGCACTCATTGCCATGGATTTACATCCTTTGTGCCTGGGTCATTGAGGATTTGTGGGCAGTGGGGAAATGTGGGCTTAATCCCACCCAAATTTAAGTCTTGCAGTCCAGAAGCTTTAAGGCACTGCTCGTCATCAGAAGTGCCCCAAATTGGGATCAAAAATCCCAATCGCTTATCGTCCATAACAAATATTTTAGACACGGAAGATTTTGCAAGGCTTTTTGCAAAGGGAAACTAGAGACTAATGCTGTAGATAGATGGATGGATGGATGGACAGAACAATAGCTATATAGCAAAAAAGGAAATTAACATATAACCGATAAACAATAAAAAAAAGTTTCTGGTTGATGTTAGTAATAAAGTAATACACTGAGCGGAAAAATATGAATATTGTATATAAAAAAAGAAAGAAAAACAGAAATGAACTGATACCCTAGTGAGGGAGTGTGAAAAAAAGATAATAAAATAAAAGCAATAAAAAAAGTTCAATCAAAGCAGAAAAAAAGATTTTATTTATGGTTCTGATTTTGTACTGAAGCTGATTTGGATTTAATTATATTTAAGAACTAATCCAATGAAAACTAGATTTTTGGAGTTGTCTGTCTGTGTGTCTGTCTATCCATCTAGCTAGCTATAATGAAGTCGACTTAATGGAGAGTGGAAATTTCCACAATGCATCCTGACAAGCCACAAAGGTTCTGGGAGAACATCCTTTGGACAGATGAGACAAAACTGGACATTCAGGGGCACCCGTCCTACCCCAACACTGTACTATAACACTGCACGATGTGTTGTGATTCACTGTCATTTGCATGTATTTTACTATTCCACCTCAGCAAAATGGAAAAAGAAGGCATGAACAATTGAAACTTGGTTTACTCAAGTAAATAAGAATCTGCGTAAACTTACTTCTGCTAATAAAAATTATATCCATTTTCATATTATTCCATATCCATTTCTCTTACAAAGCCCCAAAGTTATGGAACTCCCTCCTAATTAATGTTGGAGAATCAGACACAGTCTCAGCGTTGAGACCTGGCTGAATATGTATTTGTTTAACCAAGCATTCAGTGAATATTCCTGCTTTAGATAAAGGAGTAGATCTGGGGGACACATGGATGTTGAGTATTATAGTGATCTGGTGTGTTTAGTTGCTGTCTGCCTCACTTTCATTAATCACTCAGGTTTGTGGTGGTGAGAGTGACTGTTTACACATTCACTCCCACACTGCAACTGTGCCTACTTTTTTCTTTCTTTCTTTCTTTCTTTCTTTTCTTTCTTTCTTTCTTTCTTTCTTTCTTTCTCTCTCTCTCGCCCTCCCTCCCTCTCTCTCGCTCTCTGAACTGATTTTTACACCAGAGATAAACTGAACAATCACAAACACACATTTTTTTATTGTCATTGCTTTTAGTGATGTCCATCTACTGTCCTGAACTGTTCATTTATTAATTCATTCATCTTCTACCGCTTTATCCGATCTTCCCTCGGGTCACGGGGAGTCTGTGCCTATCTCAGGCAACTATGGGCATTAAGGTAGGATACACCCTGGATGGAATGCCAGCCCATCACAGGGCACACACACACACACACACACACACACACACAGAAACACACACACATTAATACACTAGGGACAATTTTCCAAGGTGCCAATCAACCTACCGTGCATGTTTTTTGGACCGGGGGGAGGAAACCGGAGAACCCGGAGAAAAAAAAAAACCCCCTGAGGCACGGGGAGAACATGCACAAACTCCACACACACATGACATGGCCGAGACGGGAATCGAACCCGGATCCTGGAGGTGTGAGGCGAACGTGCTAACCACTAAACCACCGTGGCCCGTCCTGAACTGTTGTTTATTTTATTTATTTATTTGACTAAATAAATCTTAACAACAAAAATCTGAAAAAAATCTGACTTAACATGACTAATGTCAAATAAAGGAACATAAAAGTAAAAAAAAAGGATCTCCATCTATCTCTTTCTCTCTTTCTCCCTCTCCCTCTCTCTCTTTCTCCCCCTCTCTCTCTTTCTTTTATAACCCCTTGGTTCCTTTGAGTTCATAGCCAGAAAATTGGCTTAGCGTCATTTCTAACCCTGCCTTTGTTACTTTAATATTTATTACTGAACAGTAGCACATACACTGTACGTTTCGTCACGGGCCGACCGAGTTCCTTCGCCGACCTGCACATCCGTTTTCCGGATCCTCCAGTGCTTTGTCCCCTTTTGGCTACCGTCCTGATAACTCTCGCCTCTTTATTGGCCTCGTCAGACTGAAACACTGATTATTCTTATCATGTATAATGTTTCTTAATAATCATTCCACTAGGCTCCGCCCTTCACT
>JACRUU010000011.1:1315646-1338146 GCA_030449085.1 Kryptopterus vitreolus | reverse complement strand
CCATAAAAAATACCACAAAGGCAAACTACGAGGTGACAATGCTGATTGTCAAACACTACAAACCTTTAACTGAGAGTGAATTTATTAAAATCTGCGTGATGGAAATGGTGGAGAAGCAAGAGAGAAGCAAACAGTTTGTCAAAGTAATATTGGTGAAGACTTGTTTAGATTTATTTGTCTTCTGTGTGAAGAAATGAAATTATTCCAATTCCAAGTAATAAAATCATTAAACAGTTAATTTGCTTTAAATGTCACTAAATTTGGCCCTCTTTGCAAAAAGTTTGGACACCCCTGGTCTATGCTTTCTTCTGCACCGGAGGCTGCTGACACCAAACCAAATTCTTTTTGTGTGTAACCATACTTGGTTTGTGATTCTGATTTGTCATTCTGATGAAATATGCAGCAATGCTGGAATAAATCTCCAAATGCCATACTTATTTTAGGTGGACACTATGTCTTTGAATAAATATTTAGATAGATTTCCTCCTAGAACTGATTGTATGCATCCTACAATGAATGATATTATTGTGCAGTTTAGTGTTGTTGATATTTGGAGAGAAATGGAACAGCAGCGACCTTGATAAGAAGTCTCGAATAGCTTATTTCCCACAACATAAATACTTGCAAATAACGGCGTCAGTATTCTTGCCACTCAGACCATAGAGCTTTCTCTTATAGGGTTAATGTTTCAGCATCCCTCAAATGCCGCTCAGTTTTCTCTTGCTGGAATTCAAATAGTTCCCTTAAACCAATTTGATAGACTGATGGGAAAAGTAGTTTAGAAAAGTTGGCACCAGAGTGTCAATGTTAATTAGAGTAGTTATATAGCATAGAGTGCTTATAAAGGTTTATATCAAATGGGTAGAGAAGGGAGACGGCAAAACAGCATATTTTTATAGATTAGAAAATAATTGTTTGAAAGATTCATTAATTGAATATTTAAATGTCAATGAGACTAAGAACCTGAAACATTTCTGTGCTTAATTTTACAGTAAACTTCACCAATGCATTTATTCAGAAGACCTGTTTGTGCATATTTATCTAGAGCATATTTAACATTGCAAGACTATTTTAAAAGATGACAGAATTTGCTGATAGTAAAATGTACTTTAAAATAAAAGAATACATTATCTGGATCTGAAGGGCATCAGACTTTTTAAAACCATTTTTTACTTACAAATTTCAATGAAACCAAACAGAATGAAGCCCCCCCCCCTCCACTTTCAAAAATGTTTTTTTTAATCTTCAAACCAAACCATCTACTTTTAATTCGCAGTTAGCATCCGCGTAATCATTATTACAAAAATATTTTGAGAAGACTTATTTTATTTTAGATAATATAATATTTAATATTTCTAATATAATATTAATATAATATTTCTAACTGGCTCTTCATTCATTCATTCATTCATTCATCTATTCATCCGTCCATGTCCACATGTCCAGATATTATTTCTGATTACATTTGTCCTGTACACCCCTCCCCTTTCTTTTTGTATGTATACGTTGACACACTGGCAATAAATAAATAAAGAAAAAATAAATAATAAAAAATAACCCAAGCCGTTTCTTTTTTTTTTAGTTTCACTTTGATTTTATTTTGCGTGCATCCACAAAAGTATTTTGCGTGCATCCCTTTTTAATTTTTACAGACTCATTCCTAATAAAGGACGTTTGGTTTGAGGTGCTTTCATTTTTTAACAATTATGATCGTTATTTAATTTACATCATTTTGGCGACCGCGATGAAAGTAGAGCCGAAACGCAACTCCGAGATGTAATTGTGACGCAACAGAAAGAGCCGCAGTATAAAAGCGTGTATTTAAATGACTGTCATTCAGTGTAGTTTTGAATTTGGATGAGATTGCGTGTTAATATGTCGGAATACAATTCCAGAATAGTGTTGACTTTGAACCTTTTGGTGATTGCAGCCGTAGGTGTGTGTTCAGGTGTAGCCTCAGGGATTTTGTATCATTATTTAATGTCGAATTGGGAAACCGGGGAGATGAAACCAAAGGACACGATCGCTCAGGTACTTCCCACAGCAATGCAATTATACTGACTATTTAGGAGAGTATTAAAATACTCTGATATATCTATATACTAATATGATATATATATATATATATATATATATATATATATATATATATATATATATATATATATATATATATATATATATATATATATATATATATATATATATATATATATATATATATATATATATATAGACGTACATTGAACCAGAAGAAGAAGAATAGCCTTTATTATTTGTCACACACACACACACCACACACACACACACACACACACCACTATAGATATATATATATATATATATATATATATATATATATTGTAACAAATAATAAAGGCTATTCTTCTTCTTCTAACTAATTAATACTTAATGTACTGTGTTAAATGTACTCTGTTACTCTGTTACAGCAGCAATTATACTGACTATTTAGGAGAGTATTAAAATGCTCTGAGATATATATATATATATATATATATATATATATATATATATATATATATATATATATATATATATATCAAATTTTGTTTTCTATTTTAAATATTTTCATTATTAAAAATATTTTAATAATTTTAAAAGGATTTTACAGCATTTTTAGTTACTTAATAGTAGCACACCAGGTGGTTGTGGTATTTTCTCCTATGGTGAAGTTGAAGAATTGAAAAAAATTTTCATAATTTCAGATTATAAAGTGTAAATACGGAAGTTCTCTGATAGATCACAATTTGGATATTGCGATCACAAAATAGTCTGCATTGCTGTTGCACAAAGAAATGGAATATAAAAGAGGCGATAGATGTGTTTTATTAATGTGCATCCACTCACGCTTCTAAATTTCAACACATTACACCTACTAACTGCACATTCGCAACAAATATGAGCTCCTCACTATGTTACCGTATGGAACCAAAACGTATCACCAGTTTATATGGAAAGCAACCAAAAAAGGAACTCTCTGATTCTTAAAGTAGCCACGTATCATATTAAACATTAAAACAACCTTTAAAAAATACATAGAAATTAATAAGAAATTAATTAACAAGAAATTAATATTAAAACAATAATTTACAGAGTGAAATAAATATAAAATAATTAATAATTTTAACCAAGGGAGATATTTTTAATGAAATTAATATTCATTCAAAAAATGTATAAGATGTATGGATGGTCAGGGCTTGAGGTGGTCTCTGTATTAATGGGTCATGAACATACAAAAGCCTAGCACGATGAATATGATACGTTACTTTAAAAACAAATAGTGATGGAAGGGGTCTACCAACATTATTGTATTCAGTTGGAAAAAACTGATTTATTCCAGGACACAGGTGTGAGATGTGTGTTACACAGGGTGTAGGTACTGTATAGGGAGATCTTTACAGTTATATAATGATGCACCGACTTTTTTTTATTGTTGTTGTTGCTTCATGGGACTTCCTGACTCAATTTCCGCTAAATAAAATCATATTCTATGACCCTGAATTAAATTTTTTTGTCTTGTCATTTTAACATATTTACTGTATTTGTTGATTTTTGTTAATAAATGTGTATATAAAAGAAAATGATTGACAATAATGGCATGGTGCATTTTCAGGATTTTCTGCAAGACTCTAATGGGACGGATCCGAATCAGGTGTCAGCTGCTGAAAATCACAGTGAGATTTCCAAACTAAAGGAGAGCATGAAGGAGACAAAGGATCTGGTCTTGGAGATATGCAGAGAGTTAAAGAGCAAACGGTATGAAACAAGCAAACGTCAAAATCTTTCACATGTCCAAATGTGTTTCACACCTCTAATGCACATGTCACGCTAGGAAATAAAAGAAATATTGCCTCCATGACTGTGTTTTAGGTCCTGAGTGGGAGCAAGAAAGCAAGAAAAGACTTTTATTATACAGTACAAACATAATTCTAACATAATACGGACTAAAATGGTGCATTGTTGATGTAAAAAATTCAGTTTAAATTTCACAACTATAAAAAAGAAATTTCTTTATGAATCTCAAGTCAAAAACTGTCCTGAATGCTATTTAATAATGGGGTTTTCTCAATTTTTCAATTTATTTACCTGTCAGGATTTAAGTAGATAAAATCAGGAAGATTAAACTCCGATCTTATTTACTCACAAGCTTTATCCCGTATAGACTATGGTTTAAAGCTTTTCCTACTTTTTCAATAAAATTTGTATTATTTATTAATTTATTAGTTACTAATTTAATATATTCATCCATTAAATCTCTTTAAAGTAATATTAATATAATGACCTTCCTTGTTTAATGTTTTAGTAATTAAGTACAACAGATTGCCATTACAATCGGCTCTAGTCTGTTCAGAAGAACATTATCACACTTGCTAGTCACCTGGCAATAACTTTTGACAAAAGAATAATGTCACTAAATAACAATAAACATAAGGTAAATAACTGACAGTCTGAGCACCAGAACAAACTCAGCTAGGTGTTAAAGCATTTTAATCGCTTTTGCATGATCCAGCAAATACCATACGAACAAGTATTAAAAAAAAGGGTGAGATGCATATGGCAAGCTTTCCACCTACCTAATCCATGAATGTTATTTCACCGCCATGAAAAAATCATTCTATTAAATTTTTTAATCAGCAATTATTAATCATAATTCATTTATTCACTCATTTTTATAACTTTTTTACAAGAGCAAAAAGGTCATGGAACCAAACTAGAACTCAGCGCTAAGGACTAAAAGTAAGTTGTCCCTGCAAGACCGAATACAATACAAATGTACAATTCAAAACTGAACAGTGCAGGACAGATGAAGAAAATACACAAAATAGCACCGACTGCAGTTTTTGCTTTGGGTCGTTGTCTTGGGTAGTAAAATTGGTTCCAATTAGTCACGGTGCAGATGGAAATTTCACTCAGAATAAGTTTCACTGTTTGACTGTAGAGGTGAGACCGTCTGCTAACATCATCTTCATCAACTTCTGTTAGATACAAGAAGTGTCATATTTGGACTTATCTATCCCCAAAACTTTCTTCCAGCCATTCACTGTTAAAATTCCTGTGTGTTCTTTATTGTATAGAAAGAAAAGAAACATGCACGTGTCTCAAAAACCATAAATACTTTTAAAATAAAGCTTTTAAAAAAATACTCTTTCAAATGTGTCATATTAAAGTAACATATTTTTCCATCAAATTACATTCATCAGAAACGGAATACATGAATAAACAAACAAATGAATGAGCAATCAAACAAATAAATAGATTACACATTGGGTTGTATTTTTTTCTACATATTAATTTATGCATTAGAGCTAAATACAATGTTGTTCTCTTTTTTTCAGTAAGCGGTGAAGATATTAAAAGGGAGTGAGACAGAAGAGCTGGTAGAGAAAACCATGGAGAAACTTGTGTGTGTTAAAGTGAAAAACAAAATCACACAATCATAATAAAGATGTTTTTATTTATGGTAACTTGTTACCGTTCTCGTTGTTCTTCCTTCCCAGAACCCAAAGTTCTACCACAGGGGTGGGCAAACTACGGCCTGGGGGCCACATCCGGCCCCTTGGTCCTTTTAATCCGGCCCGCTGAACTGCTTCGGCTTCTTTGCCGCACCAGAAGAAAGTATAAACACACAGCAGTGCTGACATTGTTAGAGTATGCTCAGTGAGAAAAATGAAGGAAAAATACAATGATTTTTTTTGGTTTATTTTCCTTAAATAGAATATCCTTATTCTTTTGGTAGCATAATGAACATGATATTATTTACCGCTCTTTACAAGTGGAAAAAATTAATATTGAAAATAAATTATGTTCAACGTTATTGTTGGTTCGGCCCATGAACACACCACAGGTTTCTCATGTGGCCCTTTGGAAAATATAATTGCCAACCCCTGTTCTACCACAATAGGATTTTAAACCAGCTTTAATATGTTTTTTCTTCAGCATGGGAATGTTGCATAGTGAGCATGCATACAAGGAAAGGCAATTACATTTATATTGCACATTTCATACACAATGGTAATTCAAAGTGCTTTGCATAAAATGAAATAAAATAATTACAAAAAAGTACAAATCAATGATAACAACATTTAAAATTATGTTTAAAAACTGATTTCAAATGAATTAAAACAGGAATAAATGATAAATGTACATAAAATGCAGTGCAACCGGTTCGGAAGTAGGTTCGGACTTAGCTCACATTCAGTAAATACAAAACTGAACAGATGAGTTCAACATACAGACCATGTTGGTTAATGCATTACTTATTGTTTAATTTGAAACAATTTTACCTGCTAATTCCAGGTCTTACTGATCCATTTTGATCATTCTTTTCACTCCTCTGTCAGGAATCCTGAGAAAAGCACCTGGTTGTGGATGGTTTATGGTCTAGTGATGTTCTTTCCACTTTCGGATTATGGCCTCAACAGTGCTCACATTCAGAAGTTTAGAAATCCTTATGTAACCAGTGCCTTCAGAATGTTTTGCAACAATTACAGTTATGAAACAATACTGGTTTTACTCATTTCACATGATTACACAACTTTTCTGTTGTTTTACTTTGATTTCTTCTGTTATCATCACCCGCTTGTTATAAATTAAATGTCAGATGTATGTTGATCAGTTTAATGTTTGTTTAGATGGAATTTTGCAAAAACTACATGAAAGATTGAATTGTAAGTGCAAAAGAAAGTAAAGCTTGAGCTGCATTGGTGAAGTTATGTGGTTAAAGTGTTGCTTGCTTGCTAGCTTGTCTAGTTGCTAGCTACCTATCTTTTTGTTTTGATAGTTTGTTGTTGCTAGCAACTTTGTTTGTGTTTATACTAGCACTTGGTTTGAGAACAGGTAAGAATGTGTGCTCACCTGCATTCCACAACAGAGGCATTAGTAATTGTTTAGACACGCTAGGTTAGAGGGCGGGTACCACCCCTTGTATTTTTTTTTCGATTGTGTAGTCAGCTAGTTGTTGATGTTCAGGAAGGTAAGCTGTCCAAAATACAGCCTAGATTAGTACCCCCTTTTTTGTGTGTTCATTTCTTTGGCACTGTCCTTTTACCGCTGTGTCTAGTATTGTCAATCTTGACTTTTTTTTATTTGTTTTGTTTTGTTTGAGTAAAACACACAGTTTCCTACTAAAAGCAATAATCACTCTAAAATCCTGTCATCCTATTTCTGTCCAAACAAACATACATTGTTGTTGTTTCCACACTCCCCAAAGCCTAGCCAAGGTGGGAAAGGAACAGTAACACATTTTGGTGAAACAAATTTAGTTGCTTAATTAATCAGTAAAGTAGTCTAATCAGATTAGACTTCCGTTAGGAAAGTGCTTGGGCAACACTGATTAAAAGAGATAGAAAACCAAACCACAGTACCAAGGTGCCAATGAGTCAAACAATGCCAAGAGGAAAGGAGGAATGGGAGAACATCTGGAAGAAAGTGATGACACACCAGTCTGGGGAAGTCTATAAGAACATCTCCAAGAAATTCCAACTCTATCCATACAGGAATGCTGAAATAAACACGTGAAATATATCATTCATTCATTCATTCATTCATTCATCCATTCATATCTACCACTTTATCCGATCTTCCCTCGGGTCACGGGGAGGGAGTCTGTGTCTATCTCAGGCGTCTATGGACATTAAGGCAGGAAACACCCATGGTATGGAAATTCCAACCCAACCCATCGCAGGGCACACACACATTCACACACACACACACACACATTCATACACACATTCATACACTAGGGACAATTTTCCAACGTGCCAATCAATATATACATATATATATATATATATATATATTTTTTTTACATTTACAGCATTTAGCAGATGCCCTTATCCAGAGCGACGTACAAACAGTGCTCTCTCTAACTAAGAATATATATATTCTTATATATATATATATATATATATATATATATATATATATATATATATATATATATATATATATATATCACCCAACTTACTTTGGAAGAGAGAGGGAAGGTAGCAGCTTGGATGGAAGTGTTTGGGTCAGCCTCAAAAGTAAGAAAATCATTTCAGCAATGTCAACCCGGACCGGATGAGAACTATGTGTGTGTGTGTGTGTGTGTGTGTGTGTGTGTGTGTGTGTGTGTATGATTAGGCAGGTGGTGCAGAAGACGAGGCATAAGATGGTGAGGAAGGTGAAGGTGAAGCAGTGAAGCAATTGAAGCTGTAGCAGAAGGCCCATGGTTTAATTTTGTTTTTTCCAAAAGCTAAGTTTCCAAATTTTCGTCATTAGTTTGCCTTTGTATAACACGAAAAAAAAACAACAACATTAGGACATAAAACAGAACATTAAAAACAAAGAGCTGAAAAAAATTAAATGATTATTCATACTCAGAACTAGATGTTGTCAGTTTTAAGATGCCTTTACAAACATGAGACATTCTGTTTGCATTGTGAAGAAGATTTGAACACATATCATTGTATAAGTTATATATATATATATATATATATATATATATATATATATATACATATACACACACACACACACACACACACACACACACACACACACACACACACACACACACACACACACACACATATATATATGTGTGTGTGTGTGTGTGTGTGTGTGTGTGTGTGTGTGTATATTTGGGTAATTTGGAAATACACACACACACACAATTATTAAATTGTATTACAGTTTATTATTATTATTATTATTATTATTATTATTATTATTATACAATATCTTGGCTGGTTATTTGTCACTTATGGTATGGATTTAATATCAATACTGAGGTACATTCAGCTCCTCCCCTATCAAAATGCTGTGTATTAATCCAGGAAAGGCGTTTTCAAGAAACACTAAGAAACACTTTGGGGAATACTGGGACATACCTGGGGGACTGCTGTTCTCTTGTTTCATATGATCTGAAAACCCTGTAGCTGAGCAGGACGGATTAGGCGGTGCACTGAAATGTCCAAAATGACGTGTATTTTAAAAGGGAAGCGAATGGTAGATCTAGTCAAAATGTTTATTAAAACATTGCTAAAGACAGACCGAATTTCTGATGAAAGTTGCTAAGAAATATTGTGTGTTTATTTGTAACATCCTATTGTGTGTGTGTGTGTGTGTGTGTGTGTGTGTGTGTGTGTGTGTGTGTGTTTGGAACATCCTCTTTCACACCGAGTCTATTTTTGCTGTTATAAACCCCAGCTTTCTGTGAAGGTGCTAGAACAGGTTGTGATCAGTGTTGGATTAATGTAATGCTACCATATTCAATGACATTATATACAATTGTATAATGTGTGATATAGTGCAATATAGTGTAAACAAGAGGTGAATGAAAGTGACAGTGCAGTGTAAATATGATAAATGTGAAAAGTCAAACCTTTCTCTCATACCTCAATATATTTAGCGCTGTGGTTGTCCCGGAGCAGATCCCTAATTTCCGTTATACTACCGATAAGTTTAGACAAATAATAGACAAAGTAAAAGGTCAAAACACACTGAATTGGACAGTAAATAACTCTCAATAGAACATTTCTGGCTCTAACAGAAAAACAGAGAGAAGATGTTGCGAAGTGTCAGAGGACAGAGTTTCTGACACTGAAACTTACAACTTATACTCAAAAGGAATGTGATTTGTGCAATGTGACTTTTAAGACTTATCTTTCATGGCAAAAAACAAGACATATGTTCTAGAAATAAGCTTTTATTTCCTTTCTTAGATTTAAATGTTTTTGCATATTTATTGCACATTTGATATTTATTGTACAAGCTGTACATATACATTTACTTGGACTACAAATGCTGTACATATGCACGTATCACATATATATTACTGTACATATTCTCATGTCAATTTGCACATTGTTACTATTTGCATGTCTGGTAGATGCTAAAACTGCATTTTGTTGTTGTGTACCTGTACTATGCAATGACAAATGTGTTTCTATCTATCTGTCTGTCTGTCTGTCTGTCTGTGTAATGACTTTCACCTCTACTTCACAGGCTGATAACAATGGTGCCTTTATTTGTTACATACTGTATAAATTAAAGCAAAGAGAAATGTTCTCCACATGTTTTATTAATATTAATAAATTTTGTTCTTGATAATAACCGAGGGAAGATTGGAAGATTGTAAATAAGCGCTAGAAGAAAGCTAGAAGATGAATGAATGAATGAATGAATGAGTGAAAAGTGAAGAAGAACAGGGTGTGTGATTAGTGTCATGTGGTCCAGACATGGCAGTGCATTGGCTTCTGGGTAACACAGTCAAAGCTCCATCATTCTGATACACATTTTACTGTTTAGTGCTTTTATAGAAATATTAATCTTTACATCTGCAATATTTCATTAATAACGTGGAATAAATCTCAGCTTTAACTGATCTGATTCACTTTTACAGAGAAGTGAACTGGGAGGATCTTTACAGGAGATTCTTCACTACAAACCCACAGTAATGGCAGTAATTGATCAGTAAATGTGTGTGTGAAAGTGTGTATGTGTGTGTTAGTGACAGGATCAGAGAATGACAGATTTCCTCTGTCCCAGTCCAACTTCACTCTGATCCTCTGGAGTTTCTGTTTTACTGAGAGGAGAGTTGTTGTATGTGGTGAAGAAAATGCTCTATATTCACTGTTATTATACCACACACACCAGATTCCACTTCTGGAGTACACATTCCCCTTCCTCTCAGCAGATTCTCTCATCACACCCACTAACCATAATGTACAATTTCCAACTTCAACATCCCAGCAGTGTGTTCCTGAGTTAAAGCCCTCAGAACCCACAATAAAACAATAATCATTATTAAATCTCTCAGGATTATCAGGAAGTTTCTGTTTCTTATCACTGAATCTCACACTGGTCAGATCATCAGATACAATGAGTTTACACTCAGCAGTGTTGGGGTCCAGAATTACAGGTGCTGAAACACACACACACACACACACACACACACACACACACACACACACACACACACACACACACACACACACACACACACACACACACACACAATTTATATTGCTGTCAAGCTCAATTCTTAAATACTGTGATGTCAAAAGAAAAACTTTCAAAATAAAAGTTAATAAACGCGAATGTAATAAAAAAACAATTAAATAAATAAATAAATAAAAAATAAATAAATAAAAATAAATGTAATAAATGTGGCTTTGTTTGAGTTGATCTGGACTTTTATTTTGAAATTATTGTACCACTGCTATCCGGGTAAACTGTAAAATGGAGAAAGTTTGTATGATGCACTTTATTCTCAGTAGCTTGGAGATCCACTTTTTATATACTAATTTAAATACCTGAAAATGATACATAAACCATAAAGTTCACATAAATTGTATTTACTTTTTTTTGTAATGACTGTGTGCATGTTGTTATTATTGTTATTATTAGAAGTAAACTTTATTTGTCACATATACATTGCAGCACAGTGAAATTCCTTTGCTTTGCATATCCCAGCTTGTTGTTGGTATTTGGATGGGGTCAGAGTGCAGGGTCGGCCATGATACGGCGCCCCTGGAGCACAGAAGGTTAAGGGTCTTGCTCAAGGACACAAGGGCGGCAGCTTGGCCATACCGGGGCTCGAACCCGAATAACCCTTTAAACCACTGAGCTACACCCCCCCCCTCCCTATTACTATTGTTGTTAATAATAATAATAATAATAATAATAATAATAATAACAACAATTAGAAGAATTATAATATTATAAATAATAATCATAATCAATAATCATAAATAATCACCGTTTTATTAATAAACATAGCACACACACAATATTAAAACCTGTAAATCTCCATTTTAAAAAAGGGTAATAGCAAAAAGGAAAACAAAAAGTCTCAAATTAAGGTTCTGAGACGCTTTTTTCAGTTGATCGGGACTTATTTTGAAATGAGAGATAACGCTGCTATTTACTACTTAAATAAATAAAACAAATAATAATAAAAACAATTTTTCTGATATGATAAATCATCACACACACCATGGGAGAAAATAAGTCTTACTGTATTGGACAGTGTCCTGCATCTTCTCCCAGACTCTGAACTTCAGGTTTCCCAGATGTTTCTTCACATGGATCAGTGCTCCTGAAAGCTCCTCTGGATGCTGCAGTGTGCACTCGACTCTACAAAAACATTCAGGAGTCAGTGCTGCTGTGGGTTTGGATTCAGAAACACAGAGAAAGAGAGAGACAGGAAACACATCACTCACCTTTCCACTGTGTCCTTGTAGTTCTGTAACACAACAAAGCAAATACAAGTGGATGTGATTGACATGTTTACACCACTGAAATGTGATGTTTCTGATGATGGAAAGTAGTTTTACTTTCTCACAGTATAAATACTGAATAAATGATCCTCACTTGTAAGAACGAGACGTCTTCAGCTCTCATCTCCTCTTCTATGGCTCTGATTGTGTGTGAAAGAGATGATATGTCTTTGTTCAGCTTCTCAATCTTCTCCTTCATCATCTGACTCTTCTGCTCCTCTTCCTCTCTCAGTGCAGTGATCCTGGCTGCCTCTTCATCTCGTAGAAACTGGTGAAGTTTCTCAAACTCCTTCTTAATCTGATCTTCTGTGTGTTGTGCCTGAATCTACAGTGAAGAGGAAATTATAATCAAATATAATAAATATAATCATCATTATCATCTCAAACCCATGTTATTGATTCTAACCTTTATATGTTCTGCAGTCTGACTCCAGGTCAGTTTACAGTCTTTAAAGATCTTCAGTTTCTCCTGTAGGGGCTTCAGTGCAGTGTTGAGCTTCTCCTGAAACAAATCATCACACTGCATGGAGACTCTGTGTTTTATATTTTATTTTAACTCGCATTAATAATTTAATTTTATTTACCTTACAGTCTGTTACTGCCTCATCAATGGGACAGAATTTGTGTTTGGTGTGTTTTCTTGAATCCCGACACACCAAACACACCGGCTGCTGATCGTCCAGACAGAAGAGTTTGAGTTTCTCACTGTGCAAACTGCAGACTGTTTCCGATGTTGATGAAGATCTCTGACTTCTGTCCTCTAAGAAAGTCTCACACAGGTTCTTTAAGACTAAATTTACAAGAGGATGCTCCATAGACGACTTCCTCCTACAGACAGGACATTCTCTGGATCCTTTGGTTTCCCAGAACTTCTGTAAACACACTTTACACACACTGTGACTGCAGTGCAGGAGAACAGGATCCTTGAAGATTTCACAGCACACAGGACAGGAGAAATCCTCCTCTGTAAACTTAGAAGCCATTTTATTGTTACTGTTGTTCTTCTCTCCAGTCTGAACGCTCAGTGTTTCACTTTCACTTTGTTAAAGTAATAATCACTCCCCGATTTCAGCTCTTTCAGCTTAATCACATGAATTTGTAGTTCCAGTGTGTAATCACTTCCTTTAACACTGCTGAAAAACAAACTCACATTCCTTCATAAATGGAGAATAATGTTAATCTCACCAGAGCAGAACACTGCAGGCTGTTTATGAAGAACTGCAGTCGTCTCACACTTCACTTCTGTACTTCCTTAATAGGAGGAGTTACAGAATGACACGTTATAACCAAATTCAAATTCAAATTCAAATTCAAAATTCAAATTATTATTGGTCACATACACAGTCATACACAGTATGATACGCAGTGAAATGCTTGGGCAGCTGCCCTGACCTCAAGAGTGGATTGTTTTACCAAATCCAAAAATACAGAATTTACAAAATAAATACAAATATAAAGTAAAATATAAAAAATATAAAATATAAAATAGACTTTAAAAAAGAGAAAGGGAAAAATGAAAGAAAACCAGAAGAAATCTGTGTGCAAACAAACAACAAAGTCCAGGTTTGTGCAATATGGTTGCTTATTGGGAGGTGGCTTTTTTAAAGTGGTGTGTGCATATTGTGTGTGTTGTGTGTTTGTTGTGTGTTTTCTGTCCGTGAGTGAGCAGTGACCACGAGTGACCACTGCCATAGTGAATGTCCAGTGTGGGTGTAGTGGATCAGTACTGTCTGGTGTACTGATTGAGAGACCTTATTGCCTGCGGGTAGAAGCTCCTCCTCAGTCTCTCTGTGTTGGCCTTGAGGGAGCGGAAGCGCTTTCCAGACCGCAACAGAGAGAACAGTCCATTGCTGGGGTGGCTGAGGTCCTTCATGATCTTCCTGGCCTTGGTCCAGCACCGCTTGCTGTAGATGGAGTGCAGGTCAGGGAGCTCAGTATGGATGATGCGCTCAGCTGAACGCACCACCCTCTGTAGGGCTCGTCTGTCCTGCACGGTGCTGTTCCCGAACCAGGTTGTGCAATATTCCCCGTCAGGATGCTCTCTATGGTGCAGGAGTAAAAGTTCCTGAGCACCTTAGAGGGCAGTCTAAAGTCTCTCAGGCGTCTGAGGTGGTAGAGACGCTGTCGGGCCTTTTTCACCACGGTGTTGATGTGACAGGACCATGACAGGTCCTGCGTGATGTGAACACCGAGGTACTTAAAGCTGTCCACTCTCTCCACTGGGCTCCCGTTGATGACGGGGGTCTGGTAGATCCTCTCCTGCTTTGGTACTAAAGTCCACTAGCAGCTCCTTTGTCTTGCTGACGTTTAGAAGGAGGTTGTTCCTCTGGCACCAGTTCTCCAGATTCCCAATCTCCTTCAGGTAGGCTGTCTCATCGTTGTCAGAGATCAGGCCTACCACAACGGTGTCGTCAGCAAACTTGATGATGGTGGTGGATGGTGGTGGAGCTGGTGGTGGCCACACAGTCCATGTGTGTACAGGGAGTACAGCAGGGGGCTCAGAACACAGCCCTGTGGGGCTCCAGTGCTGAGAGTGAGTGAGGCTGAGACGTGTCCACCCATCCTTACTGCCTGTGGTCTCCCAGTTAGGAAATTGGAGATCCACTTGACACAAGGATGAGCTGAGTCCCAGGTGTTCCAGCTTGGTGGTGAGTGTGGAGGGAATTATGGTATTAAATGCTGAGCTGTAGTCGATGAAAAGCATTTTAACATAATTCCCCTTCCTATTGTCCAGGTGTGTGAGGGCAGTATGGAGGAGATGAGCGATAGCGTCATCTGTGGAGCGGTTCGGGCGGTATGCAAACTTGTAATGGGTCCAGGGTGTTGGGTAGTGAGGAGATGATGAAGTCTCTGACCAGCCGTTCAAAACACTTCATCACCACTGATGTGAGGGCTACGGGTCTGTAATCATTGAGGGAAGCAGGATGGGGTTTTTTCGGGACAGGAACAATGATGGACTCTTTAAAGCATGTAGGGATCACCGACTGAGATAATGGAGATGTTGAATATCTCTGTGAACACAGGTGCTAGCTGGTCCGCGCAGGCTCTGAGGACTCGTCCTGAGATGCCGTCTGGTCCTGCTGCTTTCCTGGTGTTCACTCTCCTGAAGGCTCTCCTCACGTCATGTTCGGAGATGATGAACGCGTTTCCGGTGCTGGCAGTGTCTTCCTGACTGCAGCCGTTAGCGCCGCTAGCATTAGCGTTAGCGCCGCTAGCATTAGCGTTAGCAACACTAGCGTCTTTAGCTGCAGCCTCGAAGCGAGCATAAAAGGTGTTCAGCTCGTCTGCCAGAGTCATGTCCGCGTTCGTCATCCCGGATGTTGGTGCTTTATAGTCCGTCACTGATCTTATTCCCTGCCACAGGCTTCTAGAGTCGTTCTGTTGGAGTTGTGACTCTAGTTTCCTCCCGTAGCGCTGCTTCGCCTCTTTCACCGCCTTCCGGACGTTGTATGACGCAGTCTTGTACTGGTCCATGTCCCCCGACGCAAGTCCCGCATTGTAGGCCGCGGTGCGAGATCTCAGAGCGTCGCGGATGGTCTTTGTCCACCCACGGCTTCTGATTGGGAAACGTTCTGATGGTAATTTTCTGTGCGGTATCATCCGCTAGTTTCCCGACGAATCCCACAACCGCTTCCGTAAACATGCTGACGTCATCGGAGCTGTGTCGGAACATGTCCCAGTCTGCGTCATCAAGTGCGTCCTGTAACGCGGCCACCGATTGGTCTGTCCAGCGCGCGACCTCCCTCTGAACCGGAGCTTCCTGTTTGAGCCTTTGTTTATATTTTGGCATGAGGAAGATGGCGGCGTGGTCGGATTTCCCAAACGGTGGGCGAGATTGTGCCTTGTAGCCGTCCTTAACTGTTGTGTAGCAGTGATCCAGTGTCCTTTCGCCCCTGGTTGGGCAGGTGATGTGCTGGTAGAAGTTAGGCGCTGCGCGTTTGAGGTTGGCACTGTTAAAGTCCCCCGCAACAATAAGCGCAGCGTCCCGGTTCTGTGTTTGGTGATGTGTGAGTGTCTCATGCAGCTCGCATAAGGCAGTGTCCGTGTCCGCTTGTGGTGGAATATAAACGGCGCTGATTATGACCGATGTAAATGTAAATTCCCGAGGAAGATAAAAAGGACGACATTTGATGGTCAGTAGTTCCAGGTTGGGTGTGCAGGAGCGTGCAAGAGGAATAACGCTCGCGCTGCTGCACCAGCTGTTGTTCACCATTAAACACACGCCTCCTCCCCTTGTCTTCCCCGAGTCCCGTGTCCTGTCCATGCGGTGAACCGAGAAGAACTCGGCCGGCTGAATGGCGTGGTCCGGCACCGCTGGGTTCAGCCATGTCTCGGTGAAGCAGAGGAGATTGCAGTCCCGAATGTCTCTCTGGAACTTTACCCTGGCCCTGAGGTCATCGAGCTTGTTCTCCAGGGACTGGACATTGGCGAGCAGGATGCTAGGCAGAGGTGTGCGGTGTGCACGGACTCTCAGCCTGTTCCTGACGCCAGCTCGTTTCCCTCGGGGCCGCCGCTTCGCGTCGCGTCCTTTGTTTTCCCTCAGGATCTCACTCGGCCAGCTCGGATCCGGAGTTAAAACCGTCGAATTGTGAAGTACATTGTAGATTAATAGAAATAAGAGTATCTCTATCGTACCTAATGCACTCAATGGTGATGAGTTTACCGGTCTAGAGTTGGCGGAAATTAAATTAAAAAACAAAAACAAGGTAACGTGGGTCAGAGCAGTCGCGACGGCAGCCGACCTCACCGGCGCCATCTTGCGCAACTATCCCAACTGTCCCAACCTGTTACAGTCATCATTTACCTCAGAAACAGCGCACAGCACTTACTTACTGTATATTCATGTTCTGACTACAGATTCATGAACTGTAATTCTGAGACACATTTATTCTTATAGACAAAAGGCATTCCTAATAAAGTAACTGTTGCATCCAAAAATGAATTTAAAAAAGACGTTATTGATGCCAATGCTGTTGAAATCACTTCAGTGACTGAGCGAGATCTGACAAGTTGGGATAGCCGGGATATATATATATATATATATATATATATCTATATATATATATATATATATATATATATATATATATATATATATATATATATATGTGTGTGTGTGTGTGTGTGTGTGTGTGTGTGTGTGTATGTGTGTGTGTGTGTATGTATAGGCAAAAAGAAAAGAAGGAGACTATAATGAGACTACTTTCTGAGCATGCAGCTCAGAGAGGACATTGCATTTGTGTCTAAACCAAGTTTATCTGCAAAGGCGAACTTCTGAGGGACTTTGGTCGGTTTACTGTATTATTAGATTAGATTAGATTCAACTTTATTGTTATTGTCCAAGGTACACATACAGAGCCAATGAAATGCGGTTTGCATCTAACCATAAATGCATAAATGATATACAGTTGTGAATGGTGAAAAAAATGCATAATGGTAAAACAGTGCAAATGCAGAAAGTGACAATGCAGAGGTGTGTTTATTAATGGTGTTTGATGGTTAGGTGTTCAGTGCAGTAACAGCCACAGGGTAGGAGTTATTTATGTTTGTGCTGGCTCTGATGCACCCTTAGTTTGAACAGTTTGGGTGAGTGGTATCTGATTATACATAATTACACATACATTATACACTCTAATACATCAACCTATGCTCCTCCTTCTTCTTAAAATATGTGTTCACCACTGCCATCTCCATCCTTTTCACAAAATCTACCACCATCTTCCATTCCTCATTCCTCCCTTTAAGGACATACCTACTGACCAGGGGCTGGGTTCCCTTCACCATATAAGTCTTCTACAATCACTAATCTTTCATTACTACATTCTCCACCACTTTATCTACCTCCATCTCACAATCTACTTGTGGAGCACTGATGGCATTTATCATCTCGCCTTTACCTTCCAGCTTCACGTTCATCACCCTATAACAAGCTCTCTTCACCTCCACTATACTCTTACTGTACACTTCCTTCAGGATTAACCTTACACCATTTCTCTTACAATCCACAGTTACAATAGAACAGTTTAAACCCTTTTTTTTTATTTCTCTCGGATGGGATTTCTCCTTATTTCCATTGATCTTATGAGAATCAACTCCTATGTTCAAATTTTTCCTATTTTCCATTATTTCTTATCGCATGGTCCTCCCCCTTTCTAGCCATATTTGAATTTCTTATTCACCCCAGCAACCCATATTTGAATTTAGTTAAATATTTCTTTTAATTCCCTTCTCAACCATCATATTAAACTAATTTTTATTCCTACTTTTGCAATGTGTATGTTTATGTGTCTCTTAATCTAATTTTATATTGCTGTTTACTAGTCTACTGTTCTTAAGTTAAGATATTAAATTTTCTGTCTAGATTATTCATTCATTATTTTTATATCAGTATACACACCAGCTTACTTTCATATCTTTTCTCAAATTTCATGCCTCACATAATATAGCGCATCATGTTCAGGTATTTGGTACACATTACATACATTTTGGTATAACATCCATTAATTTGGATGTATCTTTGCCCAAGCCTGACAATGCTGGCAATGCCTGGCTGCACTAAAAGCATATCTGGAGCCACAGTCATAGCTGCAATTCCTTTGCACATCAATTGTGTTTTCTCCACGAGTTCACCATTTCTTCAGGGATATTGGGGAGAGTGTTTTTTGTACCAGCTGCAGATTCAGATCCCTGGCATAGATATAGAATTCGTTCCAATTAATCTAGTCCTCCTGCCAGATACGTGAATACTTTATGAATGAGCTAGGTTAAATAAATGTAGGATAAACCTATTCTAATGTCACCCTGATTAGCAAGGTAAGTATGAATGCACATTGCAGGGCCTCAGTGTTGTAGTATGCAGAGCTCACAAGATGTGAGTGTTCGCAGCTTGGTGCACCTTTAGATTATATTTAGATTAGATTCATCTTTATTGTCATTGTGTGAGTTACATGTACAAAACCAATGAAATGCAGTAAAGTATTCAAAGTATGCTGCTAGCATCTCCCCTTGGTGGCTGACAAACTCTGTAGCCTCGAATCTCTGCTGGATTTTTGGACTAAGAATTCCAGTAAGAAATACCAAAGGTTGAATGGTTAGAATTGACATTGAACATGAAACATGTTAATATGTGGTAATAAAATATAATACTTCCAAATATATTGCAAATTAGCTAAGAATAAAAGCCTTATAAATCTTTAATAAAACTAGTCAAAATGCAGTTATTATTATAAGTAAATAACTTAACTAAATAACTGGTCCAATTCACTGACTGATGTATCTTCTGTTTACATCCTTATCTTTCAATAAGAACAGATAACAACATACAGCAAGTACTCAAATGAATATGTTGATTTACATAGTTTCAAATAGACTTAACAAAGCCATCAGAAAAGAAGCCTTGACAGTTAGATATATCGTGTAGGTTGCATGTTCAGAGAATTGTGAAGCTCATTAAAGTATTTAAATGTCACATTAGCTTTAATATAAAGTCATACAGTTTCAATAACTGCAGCTGAGTTACATGCTCATGAAAAGCTTCTAATTTTAGCAAATTATTCTTAAGTTTACCTTGTTTACCTTGTAAATTATCCTTCTATTTATAGCTTCTTTTTTTGCTCCAAATTATTAAGTTCTCAGACTTCATTTTTCATTCTCGGAGTTGTTTAACCTTCTTTCAGAATCCAATTTCATTAAATTTGCAGTAATCTGACTCAATCACATCTGAGCTAATTGATTTGATATGTAATTGATTTGATATGTGTTTATTTTGTATGAAAACAAACCTGTTTCTCTGATTGGTTGCAATCATTGTATGCATCATTGCAGTATTATTTTTTTTTACAACATGATAGTGATCCTGTAAAATATGGATATTACATAATATTAGATATTATGGATATTAGAAAATAGCTCATTGGTAAGTTATGCATTTATTTATTTTACATAAGCTTAAATGTGACTCACATTTGATATATAAATATAAATATATGAATATAATTTTCAATAGTCTTTTGCTGATATTGATTAGTTTTTGGTTACTTTATTGGTAATCTATTGGTAAATAATCTAATTTATTGGTAAAGGATGGAACAAATGATCATATTTCTCTAATAGTGTTTCACTAAAACTGTAATACTTATAAATGATATCTGATTGAATTAATAATAATTATTATTATAATTGTATGTGTGTGTGTGTGTGGGTGTGTGTGTGTGTGTGTGTGTGTGTGTGTGTGTGTGTGTGTGTGTGTGTGTTTCAGCACCTGTAATTCTGGACCCATTAATACATTAATCAATGTACAGCAATTGTGATATAAATAAAACGTAAATGTACCGCTTGTAGAATAAGCATACAATGTATGTACATTGATTAAATAATAAGTGAGAAGTGCACAAACTGTAAACTGTAGAAAGTACAAACACTATGGTGGTGAGAATGTGCAGACACTGTTGTGAAGCACATGATGTCAGGCAAATATAAAACAAAAGTTGTGAGAAAATGTGTAAAACAGTAAATGCAGGCTATAGCAGTACATACATATAGCAGTATATACAGTATGAAACATATATGCAGATAAACATATACAGAGTGTAGATGTAAGCGATGCACAAGGTGTAAAGGAGGATATAAAAGTACTGTATGTGATATGTACTATATATGTACAACTGAATAGGAGTTATATAGTCTTCTAACGGTATTGTGTAGTTCGTTACGATGATGTTGGATGGGGGTAAGATGTCCCTGAACCTTCTGGTTCTGGTGTGAATGTTCTTGTCTATTTTTTTGATAGAAGGAGGTTAAACAGATTGGTGTGTGTGTGTGTGTGTGTGTGTGTGTGTGGTGTGTGTGCATTTCTCATTGTCGTTTCCACCAATGTTGTTTTTTTTTTTGAGGGAGGTTCAACTTGTCAAAAGACAACCGTTGAATCGTTCTAATCTATTAACTTTGTTGAGACACAAGACCAACTCAAACAGCTCTATTCCTCAAACAAATCATGAAATGCATCTGGCAGAGATCCGGCCACTGGGTGAATGAGTGAAAGATGACTTCTCCACACATTCTCCATTTTACCGAATAGCTTTGCATTTGTTTAAGTTTTTTTGCATTTTGTTCTGAGCTGTATAGTACACTGATTGTGCTGTTCTCTAGTTCTTAAGGGGAACTGTCTCTTGTACACATCAATGGTTCAAATATCCTTAAAAGGAGCATGACAAAACCTACAAAAACTTCTCAACTTGAACATTTTCCTTGAATCCTGCCCATGTACCCTAAGATTGTCTGCAGTAACAGCTACAACTACACCTTTGATATTTTCCTCTGTGATCTGGTGTTTTTGAATGAAGTTCCTAAAGGATTTGTAACTTCAAAATCATCAATATACATGGAGTTGAATGATTTAGACTTTTATACACTTGGATTCACCTGAATGTTTTAGATTTTTAAACCAGAGTGTTTTCAGAACTTTATTTTGAGCAGCACTAAGTTGCACAAATACACAGCTTAGTACGATCATTCTTTGAACTTTAACACTGATCTGTTCACATGCATTTTTTCCCACCTCGGTAAAACAAAATGCTGCTACGGTTAGTTGTGAAACCCTGAGTGTATTAGAAATAAGTGAGTTCAAAGACATTCATTGTAACAATTAAAATTGGGAAAAACTTTGTCATTAAAGTGTGAGGACTCTGATTTTGGGGGCCCCGCAATTTGAATGCAATTGAAGATTTTCCAACTGATAAGCAAACTCTAATATTGTATGGGGACTAATTTAAAATATACCACAAGAGGAAATAATAAGAAAATGAAAGCGCGTGGGGGTGGGTGACACCAATTTATACCTTCGATACTGTTAACACGTCATCCAGGGCATCCAGCACTTACATTTCTACAGTAAGAGAATAGAGGTGGGCAATGGTTTTTGCGATACCAAAAAATTCTCTTATGATTCCATCCATCCATCCGCCCATCTTCTTCTTCCGCTTATCCTGGATCCGGGTCGCGGTGGCAGCGTTTAGACTAAAATTTAGATTAAAAACAAAACAGAAAATTGCTCTGATGTTCCATGTTGTATTGGCATAATAGCTGAAGCAATGCATTCCTATAAAGTGTACCCAGATGATGCTGACGTTTTTCAAATAGCCATGTTTAAGAGAGCTTGATTGTGACGTGGGGGTACAAAAACTGAAAGATGAGTTTCAAATTAAAAATGGGTAAC
>JACRUU010000011.1:1228146-1313146 GCA_030449085.1 Kryptopterus vitreolus | reverse complement strand
TTAGACTAGTATTAGATATGATTGATTACAACCACTTCATTGAAGATGATAGTTTTATTTTATTTATTGATTTCTATAAAGCATTTGATACAGTGATTCATAGTTTTATTTTCAAAGTTATTAAATTGTTTGGTTTTGGGGATATGTTTTTAAAAGCGGTTAAAACATTGTATAATGGGTGTAATAGTTCTGTCAAACTTGCTTATGGTACCTCACAAAGATTTAATATTCATCGTGGCATTAGGCAGGGATGCCCTCTCTCACCTTTTTTATTTTTGTTAGTTACTCAAGTTTTAGCATCACATATTAAAAAAAAAACAATTTAATGGTATCACAGCTTTAGATGTACAATTTAAACTGAATCAATTTGCAGATGACACTGTAGTTTAAAAAAAAAAAACAAATCTGAAATACCAAAAATAATTAGATATGTTGAGGAATTCACTGCTGTTTCAGGCCTAAAAATGAATTTAGATAAATCTGTATTATTTCCCCTTAAAGATTGCTCCTTTACAGAAATAGATAATATTCCAGTTAAACATAAATTAACATATTTAGGTGTAATAATTTGTAAAAATGAAAAAGAAAGAGGTCAAATAAATTTTGAACCAATTGTCGACAAAACAAAAAAGAAGTTTAATTTGTGGTTAATGAGAGACCTCTCATTATTTGGGAGGGTGTTACTATCAAAGGCAGAAGGTATATGCCAGATCTGTGTATACGCATTATCATTAGATATGCCTACCAAGACTATAAAAGATCTTGATCAAATTCTTTATAACTTTATTTGGAGAACAAAAACACATTATTTAAAAAAGGAAGTAATTTGCAATCCAAAAGAACAAGGTGGTTTGGAAGTTTTAGATTATAATACTGTAAATAACACTTTTAAAATTAAGTGGTTAATAGAATTTATGAAGAATAGAGAGAGTCCTTACAATGTATTTCCTAACCATATATTCAATACATTAGGAGGCATAGATTTTTTTGTTGAAATGTAATTTCTCTGTCGACAAAATTCCTGTTAAATTGGCTGGTTTTCACAGACAAGCCCTGCTAGCATGGAAATTGGTGTATAAACATAATTTTTCACCCCACAAATATTTCATATGGAATAACAAAGATATTTTATTTAAAAATAAATCTTTATTTTATCATACTTGGTTTAATGAAGGTATTCTTTTAGTAAGACAGTTACTTAATTCTCATCTTCTTGGTCATCTTCTGTCATATTCGGAATTTCTTCACAAATTTCAGTTTCCAATTAAACCCAAAGAATTTGTTATTGTTTTTGATGCAATTCCACACAATTTGACAATCCTTTTAAAAAATTATATCTCAGATGGAATTAACATGATAAATCCTTGTAAAAAACATTTTCATTGAGAATGTTAATGTTTCAAAACAACAATGTAACAAATAAGTGCATAAGGAATGCTCTTCACTCTGTGTCCCCGCCTGCATCAACATTTTTTTGGTCTTCTTTATTTGATAATATATCTTGGGTTAGAGTATGGAAATGACCAAATAAGTTTTGTATCAACAATAAAGTCAAAGAAGTGTCTTATAAAATACTTCCATAGAATTTATCCCGCCAAGAATGTTTTAGAAAGATTTAAACTTAATATCTCCTATTCTTGTGAGTTTTGTGGACACGAAAAAGAAACAATTTTGTATCTCTTTTATCATTGTATTTATTCAAGATTGTTTTGGAATGATCTGGAATTTTATATATATATAAAAAAACGAATGTAGGATGGAAATCTGTATATTTGATGTTTTCTTTCATTTTGATAGCGAACATTTAAATTGTAAACAAAAACATGTTATACAATTGTTTATATTGCTTGGAAAGTTCCATATTCATAAAAAAAGTGGGCTCAATGTAGGCCAAATTTTTCCCATTTTCTTAACGAATTTAAAATATATGTAAATCTCTTAGAAAAAAAAAAAAAAAAAAAAGAAAGAAAGCACTGAAAACTTGTAATGCTCTTAAAGAATTGAAATTACTGTAATCTTTTCTGTTTTATTTTTTCTCTCTTTCTCTTACTTTTTTTTTTATTTATTTTTTTCTTTGTCTGGAAAAATGTTAATTTGATATGAATATGTACCTCTTGTTCTTGTGGTATTGATTCAATAAAACATTTAAAAAAAAAATCCTGTACATAATAAACAAAAACACTAAAGCTCTGAAAAACGCGCGCTTCTCCCTGACATGCGCAATAGCAGCTGACGAGAGACGCACATTCACATCCAAACGCAAATTTCAAAATAAAAGACGTTGAATTGCCAAATAAAATGATGTCGGTACGCAACAAAAAATAAATCGGTAACACAATAATACGAATTTTATTTAAAAACAAACTACTATACTATATTCACTGTAACCCGTTACATTTCACGAAAATCTGCATGGGAACCGTAAGTCAGTTAACATGTTCAGGTCTACAATAAACTATTCATTATTTCAACATGTAGGTTACCCATTAATGGGTCAAGAAAATCCACATGGTTCTCAAACACAAGGTTAACTTGGAACAGTTTGATGCCTTGTACACCATAATATGACCTCGTCTGTACATCGCTATTTTTGAGCCAAAATGTCTCTACATATTACATTACACAAGGGCCCAATACTCCTTAAAACAAGAAAATAAATGATCCGGGCCGCGTTTTCAACTGATTTCCTATTGTTATGTTTGCATCAATTATCCTAACATATACTTCACTATTATATTCCATTAAGATCATACACATTAGACACAGAAGACATATGAGGTTTGCAGCTTCTTAACAAACTAATATACTAAACACACATGTGGAACAGGAGCGCCCCCAAGTGGTCATCAGACTTACAATTATCTTGAATATCTATATCTTGGGGTTAAAAGTAGGGCTGCTCGATTATGAAGGAAATCATAATCACGATTATTTTACACATTACTCATTGACTTTGCAAATATGTTGCATTTATTGAACAGAACAGTGAATTCTCCTTAATACTTGATTAAGACAAATAAAACAAAGATCAAACAACATCAACAATGTAGTGCACTTCCACAATCTTTAAAAAACCAAGTAATAAATCAAATATAATATTAAATAAAATAATAAATATGATGCAGGTGAGCTTTTCTTCTTTTAAACCTCATGCAGTCGTAGTTTCCCTGAGTCTATGGGCTACGTTTTGTCTGGTATGGTCTTTAGGAACGAACGCAGTTTGGAGACATTTTGTATTAAAATTGGAATTGGCATTAATGAAGTAGTAAAAGAACAGACTGTCCAGACACGATTTACAGTTAAACAGTCTTTATTTAGAATATCAGATGGAAGCAGTGGGTGATGAAGGGCGCTTGGAGACTACAGGGGAAATGTAGAGACAAGTAAGGAGAGCACAGGGGTGAAGGAGTGGAAGCAGGACAGACAGGATCTTGGGAGGAATGCGAAGGAACGGTAGAAGCAGGATCTTGGGAGGAATGCGGAGGGATTGTAGGATTTGGGAAAGAGGAGCCGGACTGGAATTAGGGAACAGAGAAAACTGATGTGTAACGGCTCGTATCTGCGTTGTGTGTAGTAATTGCGACAACGAACACCAGTTCACGTCTCGATGGATGATTTAATTCTGGTAACACATTCAAATGAGCTGATCAGTTTCACAGCATTAATACACATCATCCACCACAACCACGCTCTTGACTGGCGCGAATATTAATGATTGAACCGGAAAAGGTTTCCAACATGCCGCCAGCCAATGAACAGAGAGTACAGGTCTATTACACTTAAAGGGCCATATGCATCTTATAACCAAAAGTAAGTGGAAGCACCTTTTTTAACCTGTTACATATACATATACATATACACACAGAGAATTGTATTTCTCTGTATATATATATACAACGTTCTGAATTTCGGGAAATTCGTTTCGCTTTTCGGTCCCGTGTTCGCCCGACATGCACATGTGGGACATATCCACTCGTAGGTTTCCGAGATGGATTAGGTCGCGAACCTATGACTGCCGCATGACGTCATGTGGCCGCAAAAATGTGAAATATCGCGATCATATGACTGCCGTACGACGTCACATGTGACATGTCTAAACGCTCGCCACATCGACGGGAGTCGGACGCTGGATAATTTGATGATGTCATGTGCGTCACTGGCCCCGCCCCCTCCCGAAAAAACGAGCTAGCATTTCAAAGTCAACGTTAAATATTAAATGGACCAGGCTCTAAGGGGTCACGCATCGGCAAGCAATACTCACATTTTCATCAGGAAATGTTGCATGTCTAGTTTTGATTTAATGTTTGACAGTAAAGTGTTTTCCTGAAGTGTACGTAAATATCTGGTTTCAACTGCACAATCATTTCAATTAAATCATTAAAAATAATGTTAAAAGTGTAGTATCTTTTTAAATAGATTTAGCAGTTTGCTAGCAACCGCTTGCTTTGCTAGTTTATCTCACTCCAGTCTAACATTAAACGAAATATTTTATAGGTTTTACTACACATTGTCATAGGCCTATAAATACTGTAGATTATTAAGGCTAAATTTTACTTACCACTCTTACTAAAGGGGGTAAACACACCTTCTCATTTCAGATGTCTATGTTCTTCCCAGTAATGATTTGTTATACACTGATTCCGATACATTTACAGCATTTGGAAGACGGCTTTATCCAGAGCGTTTTACAACTGAGGGCCTTGCTCAAGGGCCCACTAGTGGCAGCTTGGTGGTGCTGGTGGGATTTGAACCTGCGATCTTCTGGGTCCTCAGGCCAATGCCTCAACCCCTAAGCTACTGACCAGCAGACCAGTTGCTATAACAATTCACAAATGAAAGTCTCAAAGGAGTCATTAGGTCACGAATCAGACTTTCTCAGAATGCACCACGTGAAACATGGATTCGGTCTTCCAACCTTCTCATCAGTTGATTTTTAATGTGAGGGAGAGACAGAAAGTGAAGATGGAGAATGCGGGGGAGGGGCTCTCTCCTCGTTCTCTCCGTCACTTAACATGCGCCCCATCACAAGCGCAATAGCATCATCACTCACAAAACACAATTTACTGATCAAGTAAAGCTTTGGCGGAACAAAAAAAATCATTTTGGCAGCCGCCAAAAACTTCCAATGTAGAAAAAACCCTGTCCTTATTTTACTGGCAAGCTGCCACCTGTCACAACCATGCCTCCTCCCAATTCGGAGCTTCCACGCTCCCAATCGCCAAGCTACTGATGAGCCGCCAGCTGGGGCTAGTTACGGCCATCAGTAGCTTGGCTAATTTAAGCCCGGCTTTCCTTCCGTTTCAGCGTCCGGGCTCGTGAATCTCGGACTACGAGACGGACACGTATCCTCCTAAGGGTAAACGCTACTAACCTGTTTTAACTCCTCTGATTTCCAAATCAGGTTCGATTCCCGCAGGCTCCAGTTCTCCGGACTCCCAAGTCCCGTGGACGCGACCTCGTCCGCCGCTGAGCCTGCGCGCTCCGTCCCTACGGAAGCTTCTCAGCTCCACGCTCTCGACACGGGCTGTACAGGGACGTACGCCCGCATTATCTACTCCTCGAGTTTCTGCTTTTGTTCTCCTTACTTTCTGTAAATAAAACCCCTTTGTTTGATCTGGTGCCTGTGTGTGTCTGTCCGTACACACCCTTGTGTCATTGAGCAAGGCCTTATCTCTGTATATGGTTTATCCTGTGCTCGACCCCCGCTTCCAAAACAAGATGGGACCGCAAAGAAAAATTCACTGTGCTTGTTAAATATATATGTGACAAATAAAGGTATTCTATTCATCAAAAAGCAAATTGATCTTTAACATTAAAAAAATGATCTGAATTTCTTCTGATATTCGGTCTCTAGCTATTAAAATTAACTATAATTAAAACTTATAGATCTTCACTCTTTGTAAGTGGCAAACTTACTTACACAAATCTACAGGGGATCAATACTTTTGTGGTATTTTGCCATCATAACTAAATCTCACAAACAGAAATGTTTGTGTGAGCTCAGAAAATGAGACTATCCCAGCTACACTGGATGGTCAGATGGACGCATTCTGAAGCGATCCCTGAAGCGGAAGCAGAAAGCAAGTTAAGGCTAGGGTGAGGAAGGCCTGACCATATTAGCTAGATATGGGCTAATATCAACTTTCTGTCAGAATAGTTCGTAGATAATGCTCAGTTGAGTGTCTTCAGCATAAGATTCACAAGAGAATGAGTATAGAAGAGAAACTCGAGAGAGTATGAGCCTTTGGCACACCAGTGAGGCTGGTGGACAGATGTAGATACCCACCATGTTGCCTGGTATGAATGACATATGCATTTCCATGCTGCTCCCGAGGGTAGTCAGCAGGATCTTATGGTTGATCATGCCCAATGCTGTGAAAAGTCAAGGTGAGGGAGACTAGATTTAGATGGTTTGGAGTTGTGAAAGGACGGACATGGGGGATATTGGTAGAAGAATGGACGGTGGATGGGTGCCAGCAAGGAAAACGGAAGACCAATGAGAGGTTAGGATGTGGTGAGGAAGACATGCAGGTAGGGGGTGAAAGAGGCAGATGTAGAGACAGGGTAGTGTGGAGAAGGATGATCCACTGTGGGGGATCATCCTTTTTGTGGTCTTCATAATACAAGAAACACAGCTAAAGTCCATCAAGAGTCCCAAAGATACCTTTACAGGTGGACATGGTTTGGAGGCAAATGCGATGTTCTCTCTGAGTTGCATGCTCGGAAGGTAATTTCATTATGGTCTTATATACAAAAACAGTCATCCTGGAAGGATATAGAAAAAGATTGCAATGGAGATAAAATATTTTACATGAACAATTTTTTGTTCTATTCAAATATAAATTTGTAGCATTATTCAGTTGAACTGCAAATGTATTCTATGTATCCCATCACTGATACTATCCCAACGTTCAGATCTCACTCAGCCACGGAAGTGATTCCAACAAGCATTCATATCAATAATTTCTTTTTTAATCATTTGTGGACTCAATATTACTTTATTAGAATTCCTTTTTGTCTATAAGAATAAATGTGTCTCGAGAATTACAGTTCATGAATCTGTAGTCAGAACATGAATATACAGTAAGTACGTGCTGTGCGCTGTTTCTGAGGTAAATGATGACTGTAACAGGTTATAACGTGTCATTCTGTAACTCCTCCTATTAAGGAAGTACAGAAGTGAAGTGTGAGACGACTGCAGTTCTTCATAAACAGCCTGCATTGTTCTGCTCTGGTGAGATTAACTTTATTCTCCATTTATGAAGGAATGTGAGTTTGTTTTTCAGCAGTGTTAAAGGAAGTGATTACACACTGGAACTACAAATTCATGTGATTAAGCTGAAAGAGCTGAAATCGGGGAGTGATTATTACTTTAACAAAGTGAAAGTGAAACACTGAGCGTTCAGACTGGAGAGAAGAACAACAGTAAAATAAAATGGCTTCTAAGTTTACAGAGGAGGATTTCTCCTGTCCTGTGTGCTGTGAAATCTTCAAGGATCCTGTTGTCCTGCACTGCAGTCACAGTGTGTGTAAAGTGTGTTTACAGCAGTTCTGGGAAACCAAAGGATCCAGAGAATGTCCTGTCTGTAGGAGGAAGTCGTCTATGGAGAATCCTCCTATAAATTTAGCCTTAAAGAACCTGTGTGAGACTTTCTTAGAGGACAGAAGTCAGAGATCTTCATCAACATCTGAAACAGTCTGCAGTTTGCACAGTGAGAAACTCAAACTCTTCTGTCTGGACGATCAGCAGCCGGTGTGTTTGGTGTGTCGGGATTCAAGAAAACACACCAAACACAAATTCTGTCCCATTGATGAGGCAGTAACAGACTGTAAGGTAAATAAAATTAAACTTATTAATGCGAGTTAAAATAAAATATAAAACACAGAGTCTCCATGCAGTGTGATGAGAGGTTGTGGCTCAGTGGTTAAGGTGTTGGTCTACTGGACCGGAAGATCAGCAGGTTCAAATCCCACACCACCAAGCTGCCACTAGTGAAGGCCCTTGAGCAAGGCCCTTAACCCTCAATTGCTCAGTCAGTTGTAAACGCTCTGGATAAGGGCGTCTGCCAAATGCCACAAATGTAAATGTAAATGATTTGTTTCAGGAGAAGCTCAACACTGCACTGAAGCCCCTACAGGAGAAACTGAAGATCTTTAAAGACTGTAAACTGACCTGGAGTCAGACTGCAGAACATATAAAGGTTAGAATCAATAACATGGGTTTGAGATGATAATGATGATTATATTTATTATATTTGATATAATTTCCTCTTCACTGTAGATTCAGGCACAACACACAGAAGATCAGATTAAGAAGGAGTTTGAGAAACTTCACCAGTTTCTACGAGATGAAGAGGCAGCCAGGATCACTGCACTGAGAGAGGAAGAGGAGCAGAAGAGTCAGATGATGAAGGAGAAGATTAAGAAGCTGAACAGAGACATATCATCTCTTTCACACACAATCAGAGCCATAGAAGAGGAGATGAGAGCTGAAGACGTCTCGTTCTTACAAGTGAGGATCATTTATTCAGTATTTATACTGTGAGAAAGTAAAACTACTTTCCATCATCAGAAACATCACATTTCAGTGGTGTAAACATGTCAATCACATCCACTTGTATTTGCTTTGTTGTGTTACAGAACTACAAGGACACAGTGGAAAGGTGAGTGATGTGTTTCCTGTCTCTCTCTTTCTCTGTGTTTCTGAATCCAAACCCACAGCAGCACTGACTCCTGAATGTTTTTGTAGAGTCGAGTGCACACTGCAGCATCCAGAGGAGCTTTCAGGAGCACTGATCCATGTGAATAAACATCTGGGAAACCTGAAGTTCAGAGTCTGGGAGAAGATGCAGGACACTGTCCAATACAGTAAGACTTATTTTCTCCCATGATGTGTGTGAATGATTTATCATATCAGAAAAATTGTTTTTATTATTATTTGTTTTATTTATTTAAGTAGTAAATAGCAGCGTTATCTCTCATTTCAAAATAAGTCACAATCAACTGAAAAAAGCGACGTCTCAGTCTCAGAACCTTAATTTGAGACTTTTTGTTTTCTTTTTGTTTTCTTTTGCTATTACCCTTTTTAAAAATGGAGAATTACAGATTTAAATATTGTGTGTGTTTTGTTTATTAATAAAACTGTGATTATTTATATTATAATTCTTCTAATTATTATTATAATTATTATTATTAACAACAATAGTAATAGGGAGGGGGTGTAGCTCAGTGGTTTAAGGGTTATTCTGGGTTCGAGCCCCGGTATGGCCAAGCTGGCCAAGCTGCCGCCCCGTGCCGCCCTTGTGTCCTTGAGCCCAAGACCCGTAACCTTCTGTGCTCCAGGGGCGCCGTATCATGGCCGACCCTGCTGCACTCTGACCCCAAATACCAACAACAAGCTGGGAAAACAGCTGGGATATGCAAAGCAAAAGAATTTCACTGTGCTGTTGTAATGTATATGTGACAAATAAAGTTTATTCTAATAATAACAATAATAACAACATGCACACAGTCATTGCAAAAAAAAGTAAATACAATTTATGTGAACTTTATGGTTTATGTATCATTTTCAGGTATTTAAATTAGTATATAAAAAGTGGATCTCCAAGCTACTGAGAATAAAGTGCATCATACAAACTTTCTCCATTTTACCCCGATAGCAGTGGTACAATAATTTCAAAATAAAAGTCCATATCAACTCAAACCATAATTTGTAAATTACATTTATATTTATTAACTTTTAGTTTGAAATGTTTATTTGTCTTTTGTCTGACATCGCAGAATTTAAGAATTGAGCTTGACAGCGATATAAAGTGTGTGTGTGTGTGTGTGTGTGTGTGTGTGTGTGTGTGTGTTGTGTGTGTGTGTGTGTGTGTGTGTGTGTGTGTGTGTGTGTGGTGTGTGTGTGGTGTGTGTGGTGTGTGTGATTTCAGCACCTGTAATTCTGGACCCCAACACTGCTCATCGTAAACTCATTGTATCTGATGATCTGACCAGTGTGAGATTCAGTGATAAGAAACAGAAACTTCCTGATAATCCTGAGAGATTTAATGAATGATTATTGTTTTATTGTGGGTTCTGAGGGCTTTAACTCAGGAACACACTGCTGGGATGTTGAAGTTGGAGATTGTACAGGATGGTTTGTGGGTGTGATGAGAGAATCTGCTGAGAGGAAGGGGAATGTGTTCTCCAGAAGTGGAATCTGGTGTGTGTGTTATTATAACAGTAAATATAGAGCACGTTCTACACCACATACAGAAACTCTCCTCTCAGTAAAACAGAAACTCCAGAGGATCAGAGTGAAGTTGGACTGGGACAGAGGAAATCTGTCATTCTCTGATCCTGTCACTAACACACACATACACACTTTCACAACACACATTTACTGATCAATTACTGCCATTACCTGTGTGTTTAGAGGTAAAGAATCTCCTGTAAAGATCCTCCCAGTTCAGTTCTCTGTAAAAGTGAATCAGATTATTTAGAGATAACTACTGTTTTATTCATATTAAGAATCGTGTTAAAATTCATATATTTTTAAAAAAATCGTTTGTATGGAAGCAATAGGCAGTCCATTATAACAAAATTAGAAATAGATATTATGTCAATGTTTTGACTTACATGGGTAATTAAATCAAAATAATCAGAGGAAGGAAAAGAGGAACTTCACATAGTATTTGTGTTTACAGACCAGGATTTATAGATCTCTAGTTGTTGGTGTATATTTTTTATGTCATTAATTGAATTTATTTGCTGTTGTATGAGATTACATGTATCTGGCTACTCAAAGCACCTCTTAGGAAATAGTTCCTCTCTTCTTTTTAAAGAAGGGATGTAACATTAAATATTTCCCAGTCCATTCTTAGTGTCTTATTTTTGTGTTCTTTTGTACTTTTGCCAATCATGGTTGTACTTTTGCCAATCATGGTTGGTGTTGTGTGTTTATGTATGTCTGCATGTAATCATAGTAGTTTGATGTGTGTGAGAGTTCAGAGATCGTGTGTGTGTTTGAGTGTATGTGTATATATATATATATATATATATATATATATATATATATATATATATATATAGATATATATATATATATATATATATATATATATATATATATATATATATTAGAGAGAGAGATATATATATATATATATATATATATATATAGTGTTGGGAAGGTTCCTTTGGTTAAATGTAATTCCTTTGGAAATTTACTTTTAAACTATTTAATTTATTTAAATTTACATTAAAAATGTAATAAATAGTGTCACGTTTCAATTACTTTAAAAAAGTAAACTAACATTTTCAAAACTGCATTCTGACTTTTATTTACTGATTTATTTGTATATTTTGCATTTCATCACTTTTATTGATCTGCTCAATCAATAAATAAAGTACAGGAGACAGTTAATGTAATTACTCAAATATGTTTACTAATATATTGTAAATAGGACAACATTTTCTTGTATAAAAGGTACCTGCAATCATTTCATATTTTATTTGAAAACACTGCAGCATTTACAGATTCTGAAGTAAAGTGATATTTATATTTAACATTTCTATTTGCTTTATGAATCTCCGCGTGATCAAAACGTGTAGATTCATGACGAGTTCAGGAAACGGATTATGTAACGTTATGGAATTGTGGACCGACTGCCACATTTGAGGCGAGAACAGCAGAAGCCTAATTTCATAACTATAAAAGTCTTCAAAATGATATTTTGTAAAAAGTACACAGTGTGTGGTAGTGAAACTTTCACACAACTCCAAATGGACTTGCAACATTTATCATATAATATGAAGAGAATACTGGCTCTCATTAAAAACCATCCTAACATATGTGATGATAACTACTGGTCCTCATTAAAACTCAAGTTCTTGTCTTCTTAAAGACACTGATACTGGCTACTTTGATTACATAAAAAGTCCCTTGATATGATACGTCCATAATAATTCAACTAACATAATTAGAAAAATATTAGTACATTTCGAACGAAAAAACAAAAAAAAAATCTGTGTGCAATATAGATGTTACATGGATTTAAATGATGAACAGTGATATAAATATGTACGTGCTCAGGCACAGCATTATTATAAACAATCATCTCCTACTACCATCAGGAAGTGATGTCACCCTATTGTTACGCTCAGGAAGTAATTATGAAATGTATTATAGTAGTTGCCTCAGTTCAATTATACTTAAAAACAAGTCTCACTTTCCAGCATCATACAAGTGATCAGTGTTTCCTTCCTAAGGTTATAAGCAGCACGTGTCCTCCTCTATACAGTACTGAAGACAAACTTTAACATTGCATAAGGTTAGTTATTTGGTTATTATGTGGTAATGATTTTGCATGTGCATTTCAGTCACATTTGTTCATTCGCAGGTCCATTCCTGCTCTACATATTAATAACTCTGTATCCTCTATAGTGAGACTGTTTTGCATGGGTTCAAGCTGAAAATGAAATCCTAGAGGACCACAGCACTGATCGTTATTTCCGGATCCTCGATGTCCGCTTTACTCTGCACCATTCTCAGCTCGAGCTCTGCAGGACTCGGTTTCCGGGCAGGACCCGCTGCCTCTGGTGAAGAAAACCAGTTCATTCAGATATTATTACGTGCGACACTATGCACACATAATATTCCATAAAAAAAAATCTATAGTGCATTTGGTTTTTACCCTTGGCGTAGGTAATAGTCCTCTTAATGACATGCTGCATCACAGAAACGGTCTTCTCACAGGCTTTCTGTTAAAAACATCACAGAAGAAAAAAGATCAGCTAAAGAGATTCAAAGCAAGAAACAGTGGTGATGAGCTCAAACATTTATATTCCATGCTAATAAAATAGTGTTGAGGAAGGTTACTTTGGCAAATGTAATAGTTACCACTATATTTACATTTACATTTTACGCCCTTATCCAGTTGCAGTGACGTACAAATAGTGCTTTAGGTCTCCATCTAAGAATAAATTCATTCAGGTATGATTGATACAAATTTAAGGTATAAAATTAAAAACAAACACAGTTGAGGGATGTTTTTATTGATGTTTTTTTCCTGGACAGTGAGAAGGAAGAAGTGTTTAGGATTGGTGTTGTTGGAAGAGATCAGGGGTCTTCAGTCGTGGTTTGAAGATGCAGCAGTGACTCTGTTGTTGGGACGTCCAGGGGAAGTTCATTCCACCACCTCGGTGCCAGAACAGAGAAGAGCCTTGAGCTGATCTTTACCTCTTCCCCTGAGAGAAGGTGGAAGCAGGTGAGCAGTGCTAGACGCTCTCAGGCAGCGATGGTGCGCTACGGGAGGTGATGATGGAGATTTCTGAGGTATGAAGATCCATGTTTTGGCGTTTATAGGCGAGCGTCAGTGTTTTGAATGTGATGTGTGAGTGCAGCTACAGGAAGCCAGTGGAGTGAGCGCAGCAGTCGGGGGGTGTGAGAGTATTTAGGCAGGTTGAACACAGGTTGAATCATTAGCAGTGGACGAATAGCGTTCTGAGGTAGAAGCTGCAGCAGAGAGTTACAGTAGTAAAGTCTCGAGATGACGAGATGGTGAACGAGCACCTAAGCAGCCTGTATGGATAGAAACGCTCGAATCCTTCTGATGTAGAGAAAGTGTTGACAAGACTGAGTAAGTTGGCACAAGGTGGCCCTTTTATGTGAACGTTCTAAGGAAAAAAAATAGGTTATGGTTTTTGAAATTAAACTGTATTAGAATCAGACTGGTAGGAGGGGAGGGCACGCCCACTATTTGAGAACCACTGCAGTAGTCTAAAACACTTTTACATTAATTTTACATGAAATTGTTCAGAAGCAACCCTATTTGTAATCTTTAACATTTTCATAAGTAACTAATTTACACTTTTTTTCTCAGTAACTGTAACGAATTACATTTATTATGTAATTAAATTACGTAACGCCGTTACATGTAACTAGTTACTCGCCAACACTGAAAATAAACCAACAAACAGATAATATACTATTAGTTCTACCAACATCTGAATATACACTGTATAGGAAAGTGTATTAGGACACGTGAAATTATCCAACCATGTGTGATTCTCCCTCAAAATATTACCAGACATTTACCAGACATGCAACAACAACAACAACAACAACAACAAAAAAAAAAAAAGATACAATTCGATTCCCAACAGTATACGGTTCTTCCAGGTGAAAACCTGAGGAGTGCACATGCTGTAACAGACACCTTCTTAAAGATCGAGATCAACTAGCTTCTTCGCTAGATCGGCTTGCTTCACGAAAGAAAAAAAAAAGAAATAGTATAAGAATTTGGCGCTCGTCTCCTTGTACTTAGCAAAAAGACACTGAAGTATCTGAACTGAATGAAGAAACGCCTAAAGGACACACCTGATGAGCACGGCACTGACAACAACATAATGACATAACAAAGTGTTTATGTTTTTGAGACACACATGCATGTTCTTTTTGTTTTCTTGTGACCAAGTAAAAGTTACTGTCCTTAGACTAATTCTGGAAAAATAAAGCATATAACTGTAATTAAACACACACCGTCCAGACAAAAAAAAAAAGATGGTACAGTTCATAGAGTTAATTTACAAAACACGGGAGAATAGGGAGCGGAGAACACGGAAGGGCGTTCGGAGTGAATGAATGGGGGTTTTGGAGAGGAAAGGAAAAGGAGTGAACGGGAGACGAGTGTGGACAGGATCGGATGGATCTTGGAAGTAACCCGGAGGAACGGTAGGAGCAGGATACGCGGAGCAGGACTGGAAAATAGGAAACAGAGAACAGAGGTTAGTGCACACGTATAATCTAACGAATCATTAACAGGATATAGCAGAGTCTGTATCGTTGGTACGAGTGTAAACATGATAAACATGAAAACAGGTCAAACTTTTCTCTCATACCTCAATATTTTTACCTCAGTGGTTATGTCCCGGAGCAGATGTCTGGTGTCCTGGGAAGGGTGGAAACGTATTGGGAGTGAAAGAAATACTAAACCAACATGGTTTCCACTAAATACTTCATTTCCATCTACACTGTGAATTATAGGAAAAAATTTCACCACATAACACCTGAAGTAAACATCCAGCCTCTATCATTAAGAACTACACTATATACAGCATAGAGAATAACAAAAAGTCCTGAAGTAGTACATATATTCTCCTCAAAACCCTGATCTCATCATCAACAACAATGAAATAGTCTCCTAAATATTTTCATGAAGAAACACTGCTTTGGGAAATACCTGGAGATTGGGAATGACTGACTCTGGTCTCCTCCTCTGAAACAAAACACAAAGGACATTTCCTGCACATGAGGCGGCAGCTATTGCCATAAGGACCAGTGACGGTGTAAAATGATGCTGGACTCTTGAGGAGAATATTATCATTTAATACAATTACTTGTAAGTTTCCTGTGAGGAATATTGCTTTTCTGACTGCGTGATGACGTCATTACACTATCGCACCCAAAACTGATCCTGTACGTAATAGACTCCGTGTCGCCGTGAAGGTTGGCTTGGCTCAAGTGAGGACCAACGGTATGCTCTCCCAAAACATTCACATTTCTTAAAGTTCATAACTACTACCATTGGTTGCATATAATGATTGTAAATTTGACTGAATATATTGACATTGGAACGCAACAAAGTATTGAAACACCATCAGTTGCACTTTTCAAATTCAGAAAAATGGCAGAGGGTCTTGGTGCTGAGATGGAAGTCGATAGCGTAAAGGAGAAGAGACGTTTTAGCGATACTCATTCGTGTGCATGTAAAATGAAAAATGGGGGAGGTTATGATTCTTGTCCAAACACACCAAGCAAAAGTCAGCCTCCAAAAAAGCAAAAAAATGTAAATGACTCCTCTGTCAAACAATGTGAATTTTCCTTGAGTGATGTACAAGAAAATATAATCAGAATTCTCTTTGAAAAAAAATCAACGAAAGATCAGACCAGCTGGAGAAAATGGTCAAAGAAAATTCCTCCAACATTGAAGCTTTGGGCCAATCTCTTACCGTAGTCCGCGACGATGTAATGGTTCTGCAAAAAGAAAACGAAATGCTAAAAAATGCAAACGTTATTCTGGAAAAAAAGGTCACGGAAATGAACACCAAAATTCATGATCAGGAACGTTACAGCCGCAGATGGTGCTTGCGTTTGTACAGGATTGTCCGAGCAAACTAATGAAAACGTGAAAACGAGAGTCATGGAAGTATGCAGAGCGGTGGTTTCAGACACAGACAAACGGATGGTAGCAGATGGGCTGGATGTGACACATCGTCTAGGCAGACTCAAAACATCGGATGACGGCAGAAGAGTGAATCCAAGACATCGGTGATCATGAGGTTCATTTCGCGTACTGTCAGAGATTTAATCTGGAAAAACTCGAAAATGAACGAATATCTAACTACCAAGGGGCTGCAGTTTAAGGAGGACTTGACCGCTTTCGACAGAGAAGCATGGAATCGTCTTTGGCCAACTGTGGAAAGAGCTAGGAAAGAAGGGAAAAATGCATATTTCAGCGGGGCAAGGGCTTTCGTTGAAGGCAGAGAAATTCGTCCTGAAGGCAAAGAAACTAAATAGACTTGATCAACTTTGCACTTTACATTTGACGGTAATAAAGTCTATATGAAAAGTTCAACTATGTTCGATAATAACAAAAGAAAAAACTTGAATCTTAAAATCGGATGGTTTTAGGAACTAGATGCATTGCAATGTTTGCAAAAGTGAATATATGGGTATCATTTGTGAGAATCCCTATGTTCAAATTTAAAGGTTAGTTTTTATTTACTCTTGTGATTCTATAGCCTAATCGTTTGTTCATTTATGTCCTTTTCTTTATTTTCTATCAATGCCAGAGGTATTCGTGATATTTTGAAGAGAAAAGCTTTATTTTTGTACTGTAAAGAGAAATCTGTAGATTTTTGTTTAATTCAGGAAACGCACGCTTGTTCTTCACATTCTATGTTTTGGAAAAATCAGTGGGGAAAAGAAATTTGTCATTTGGCAGTAACCGTTCAGCAGGGGTCGCTATTTTACAAGATAAATTTAAAGGGCAAATAGTAAACTATGAAAAAGATGATTGCGGTAGATGGATATTACTTGTTTTAGTTAAAGATAAAGAACAATTTATATTAGTTAATTGTTATGCCACTAATAACAAAGTGAACAACGATATACTTTTTGCAAATATTGAATCTAGGATTCAACATTTTATTTCCATTTATCCTTCAGCCAAAATTATTTGCGGAGGAGATTTCAATACTGTGTTTAATATAACCATTGATAGATGGCCTCATAAAACGAGACCAGGTCCTTCTAGTGAATTAGATCATGTTTGTTTGAGATTGGGTCTTACTGATGTATGGCGATATATGAATCCCAACAAGGAAGGATATACTTGGTGTAACAAGGACTCTTCTCTTCATTCTCGCATTGACTATTGGTTAGTGTCTAATGATTTAACTAATGATGTGGCCTCAGTAGTGATAGAACCTTGTATAATGACAGATCATAAAGGTATATCTATAAAAATAAATATGACACAAGATAAAACAATCAGTAATCATAATGGTTATTGGAAACTGAATAGTAAATTGCTTGAAATTGATGATTTAAAAACAAATATTAAAGATATAATTGTAAAATATAAAAAAATGGCAGATTTAGAAAAAACATATGGAAACTATTGGGAATTAATGAAGTTTGATATTAGAAAGGCATGTATTACTAAAGGAATATTGGAATCAAAATCTAAAAAAATGAAAGAAAAAAATATTATTGAAAATATTTTTAATTTGTGTAAAAAGAAAAAGGAAGATTTGACTGAGTGTGAGTTGCAAAAAATAGAAGTACTGCAAATTGAATTAGATAAGATCTATGAGGATAAAGCAAAAGGAGCATTTATAAGAACTAGACTTAAATGGTTAGAAAAAGGGGAAAAAAAATACTAAATATTTTTTTGGCCTTGAAAAAAGAAACAATGATTTTGCCTCAATCTCAAAATTAATGATTAACAACAATTTATCAACAGTTGATAATTCCACAGTTATATCTAAATATGTTGCTTTGTTTTTTAGTAATCTGTATTCTCCAATATCTTCATCTTCTGACATTGATATTTTTTTTAAGTAATTTGATGAGCGATATCAAAAAAATAGACCAGAACTTTCAGAATGATTGTGATGAAGAATTAGACACTGAAGAACTGAAAGAGTGCATTGAATTACTAAAGAATAACAAATCTCCAGGTAATGATGGACTAACTGGTGAATTTTATAAGACATTTTCCAAAGAACTTTCACCTTTTTTATTATTAGTATTTGTAGAAGCTATTCAAAGTGGTGAATTGCCTGCATCTTTGAAACAAGGAGTTATAACGCTGATTCCAAAACCAAATAAAGACAAGTTATTCATTGAAAATTGGAGACCTATTAGTTTGCTAAATAATGACAGTAAATTGTTTACAATGATATTTGCTAGAAGACTGAAGCGGAGTTTAGACAACATTATTGATATAGAACAGTCTGGGTTTATGCAAGGCCGTCATATAAGGAATAATATTAGACTAGTATTAGATATGATTGATTACAACCACTTCATTGAAGATGATAGTTTTATTTTATTTATTGATTTCTATAAAGCATTTGATACAGTCATTCATAGTTTTATTTTTTAAGTTATTAAATTGTTTGGTTTTGGGGATATGTTTTTAAAAGCGGTTAAAACATTGTATAATGGGTGTAATAGTTCTGTCAAACTTGCTTATGGTACCTCACAAAGATTTAATATTCATCGTGGCATTAGGCAGGGATGCCCTCTCTCACCTTTTTTATTTTTGTTAGTTACTCAAGTTTTAACATCACATATTAAAAAAAACAATTTAATGGTATCACAGCTTTAGATGTACAATTTAAACTGAATCAATTTGCAGATGACACTGTAGTTTAAAAAAAAAAAACAAATCTGAAATACCAAAAATAATTAGATATGTTGAGGAATTCACTGCTGTTTCAGGCCTAAAAATGAATTTAGATAAATCTGTATTATTTCCCCTTAAAGATTGCTCCTTTACAGAAATAGATAATATTCCAGTTAAACATAAATTAACATATTTAGGTGTAATAATTTGTAAAAATGAAAAAGAAAGAGGGTCAAATAAATTTTGAACCAATTGTCGACAAAACAAAAAAGAAGTTTAATTTGTGGTTAATGAGAGACCTCTCATTATTTGGGAGGGTGTTACTATCAAAGGCAGAAGGTATATCCAGATCTGTGTATACGTCATTATCATTAGATATGCCTACCAAGACTATAAAAGATCTTGATCAAATTCTTTATAACTTTATTTGGAGAACAAAAACACATTATTTAAAAAAAGAAGTAATTTGCAATCCAAAAGAACAAGGTGGTTTGGAAGTTTTAGATTATAATACTGTTAAATAACACTTTTAAAATTAAGTGGTTAATAGAATTTATGAAGAATAGAGAGAGTCCTTACAATGTATTTCCTAACCATATATTCAATACATTAGGAGGCATAGATTTTTTTGTTGAAATGTAATTTCTCTGTCGACAAAATTCCTGTTAAATTGGCTGGTTTTCACAGACAAGCCCTGCTAGCATGGAAATTGATGTATAAATTCTCTCTCTCCCTCTTTTTGTATAAACATAATTTTTCATCCCCACAAATATTTCATATGGAATAACAAAGATATTTTATTTAAAAATAAATCTTTATTTTATCATACTTGGTTTAATGAAGGTATTCTTTTAGTAAGACAGTTACTTAATTCTCATCTTCTTGGTCATCTTCTTGTCATATTCGGAATTTCTTCACAAATTTCAGTTTCCAATTAAACCCAAAGAATTTGCTTATTGTTTTTGATGCAATTCCACAGAATTTGACAATCCTTTTAAAAAATTATATCTCAGATGGAATTAACATGATAAATCCTTGTAAAAACATTTTCATTGAGAATGTTAATGTTTCAAAACAACAATGTAAAAATAAGTGCATAAGGAATGCTCTTCACTCTGTGTCCCCGCCTGCATCAACATTTTTTTGGTCTTCTTTATTTGATAATATATCTTGGGTTAGAGTATGGAAATGACCAAATAAGTTTTGTATCAACAATAAAGTCAAAGAAGTGTCTTATAAAATACTCTCATAGAATTTATCCCGCCAAGAATGTTTTAGAAAGATTTAAACTTAATATCTCCTATTCTTGTGAGTTTTGTGGACACGAAAAAGAAACAATTTTGCATATCTCTTTTATCATTGTATTTATTCAAGATTGTTTTGGAATGATCTGGAATTTTATATATAAAAAAAAAAAACGAATGTATGGATGGAAATCTGTATATTTGATGTTTTCTTTCATTTTGATAGCGAACATTTAAATTGTAAACAAAAACATGTTATACAATTGTTTATATTGCTTGGAAAATTCCATATTCATAAAAAAAAGTGGGCTCAATGTAGGCCAAATTTTTCCCATTTTCTTAACGAATTTAAAATATATGTAAATCTCTTAGAAAAAAAAAAAAAAAAAAAATAAAAAAAAAAAAAAGAAAGCACTGAAAACTTGTAATGCTCTTAAAGAATTGAAATTACTGTAATCTTTCTGTTTTATTTTTCTCTTTCTCTTACTCTTTTTTATTTATTTATTTTTTCTTTGTCTGGAAAAATGTTAATTTGATATGAATATGTACCTCTTGTTCTTGTGGTATTGATTCAATAAAACATTTAAAAAAAAAATCCTGTACATAATAAACAAAAACACTAAAGCTCTGAAAAACGCGCGCTTCTCCCTGACATGCGCAATAGCAGCTGACGAGAGACGCACATTCACATCCAAACGCAAATTTCAAAATAAAAGACGTTGAATTGCCAAATAAAATGATGTCGGTACGCAACAAAAAATAAATCGGTAACACAATAATACGAATTTTATTTAAAAACAAACTACTATACTATATTCACTGTAACCCGTTACATTTCACGAAAATCTGCATGGGAACCGTAAGTCAGTTAACATGTTCAGGTCTACAATAAACTATTCATTATTTCAACATGTAGGTTACCCATTAATGGGTCAAGAAAATCCACATGGTTCTCAAACACAAGGTTAACTTGGAACAGTTTGATGCCTTGTACACCATAATATGACCTCGTCTGTACATCGCTATTTTTGAGCCAAAATGTCTCTACATATTACATTACACAAGGGCCCAATACTCCTTAAAACAAGAAAATAAATGATCCGGGCCGCGTTTTCAACTGATTTCCTATTGTTATGTTTGCATCAATTATCCTAACATATACTTCACTATTATATTCCATTAAGATCATACACATTAGACACAGAAGACATATGAGGTTTGCAGCTTCTTAACAAACTAATATACTAAACACACATGTGGAACAGGAGCGCCCCCAAGTGGTCATCAGACTTACAATTATCTTGAATATCTATATCTTGGGGTTAAAAGTAGGGCTGCTCGATTATGAAGGAAATCATAATCACGATTATTTTACACATTACTCATTGACTTTGCAAATATGTTGCATTTATTGAACAGAACAGTGAATTCTCCTTAATACTTGATTAAGACAAATAAAACAAAGATCAAACAACATCAACAATGTAGTGCACTTCCACAATCTTTAAAAAACCAAGTAATAAATCAAATATAATATTAAATAAAATAATAAATATGATGCAGGTGAGCTTTTCTTCTTTTAAACCTCATGCAGTCGTAGTTTCCCTGAGTCTATGGGCTACGTTTTGTCTGGTATGGTCTTTAGGAACGAACGCAGTTTGGAGACATTTTGTATTAAAATTGGAATTGGCATTAATGAAGTAGTAAAAGAACAGACTGTCCAGACACGATTTACAGTTAAACAGTCTTTATTTAGAATATCAGATGGAAGCAGTGGGTGATGAAGGGCGCTTGGAGACTACAGGGGAAATGTAGAGACAAGTAAGGAGAGCACAGGGGTGAAGGAGTGGAAGCAGGACAGACAGGATCTTGGGAGGAATGCGAAGGAACGGTAGAAGCAGGATCTTGGGAGGAATGCGGAGGGATTGTAGGATTTGGGAAAGAGGAGCCGGACTGGAATTAGGGAACAGAGAAAACTGATGTGTAACGGCTCGTATCTGCGTTGTGTGCAGTAATTGCGACAACGAACACCAGTTCACGTCTCGATGGATGATTTAATTCTGGTAACACATTCAAATGAGCTGATCAGTTTCACAGCATTAATACACATCATCCACCACAACCACGCTCTTGACTGGCGCGAATATTAATGATTGAACCGGAAAAGGTTTCCAACATGCCGCCAGCCAATGAACAGAGAGTACAGGTCTATTACACTTAAAGGGCCATATGCATCTTATAACCAAAAGTAAGTGGAAGCACCTTTTTTAACCTGTTACATATACATATACATATACAGAGAATTGTATTTCTCTGTATATATACATGTTCTGAATTTCGGGAAATTCGCGACATTCCGGCCCCATAGAGAATGAATGGGGAAATTTGACGTTTCGCTTTTCGGTCCGTGTTCACCCCTACATGCACATGTGACATCCACTCGTAGGTGAGATGGAGTAGGTCGCGATCATATGACTGCCGTACGACGTCACATGTGACATGTCTAAACGCTCGCCACATCGACAGGAGTCGGACGCTGGATAATTTGATGATGTCATGTGCGTCACTGGCCCCGCCCCCTCCCGAAAACGAGCTAGCATTTCGAAGTCAACACTAAATATTAAATGGACCAGGCTCCAAGGGGTCACGCATCGGCAAGAATCACTCACATTTTGATCATGAAATGTCGCATGTCTAGTGTTGATTTAATGTTTGACAGTAAAGTGTTTTCCTGAAGTGTACGTAAATATCTGGTTTCAACTGCACAATCATTTCAATTAAATCATTAAAAATAATGTTAAAAGTGTAGTATCTTTTTAAATAGATTTAGCAGTTTGCTAGCAACCGCTTGCTTTGCTTTTATAGGTAATTTACTACACATTGTCATAGGCCTATAAATACTGTAGATTATTAAGGCTAAATTTTACTTACCACTCTTACTAAAGGGGGTAAACACACCTTCTCATTTCAGATGTCTATGTTCTTCCCAGTAATGATTTGTTATACACTGATTCCGATACATTTACAGCATTTGGAAGACGGCTTTATCCAGAGCGTTTTACAACTGAGGGCCTTGCTCAAGGGCCCACTAGTGGTAGCTTAATTTCAGGTGGGATTTGAACCTGCGATCTTCTGGGTCCTCAGGCCAATGCCTCAACCCCTAAGCTACTGACCAGCAGACCAGTTGCTATAACAATTCACAAATGAAAGTCTCAAAGGAGTCATTAGGTCACGAATCAGACTTTCTCAGAATGCACCACGTGAAACATGGATTCGGTCTTCCAACCTTCTCATCAGTTGATTTTTAATGTGAGGGAGAGACAGAAAGTGAAGATGGAGAATGCGGGGGAGGGGCTCTCTCCTCGTTCTCTCCGTCACTTAACATGCGCCCCATCACAAGCGCAATAGCATCATCACTCACAAAACACAATTTACTGATCAAGTAAAGCTTTGGCGGAACAAAAAAAATCATTTTGGCAGCCGCCAAAAACTTCCAATGTAGAAAAAACCCTGTCCTTATTTTACTGGCAAGCTGCCACCTGTCACAACCATGCCTCCTCCCAATTCAGAGCTTCCACGCTCCCAAACGCCAAGCTACTGATGACCGCCAGCTGGGGCTAGTTACGGCCATCAGTAGCTTGGCTATTTAAGCCGGCGTTTCCTTCCGTTCAGCGTCCGGGCTTGTGAATCTCGGACTAGGAGACGGACACGTATCCTCCTAAGGGTAACGCCACTAACCTGTTTTAACTCCTCTGATTTCCAAATCAGGTTCGATTCCCGCAGGCTCCAGTTTCCAGGACTCCCAAGTCCCGTGGACGCGACCTCGTCCGCTGCTGAGCCTGTGCGCTCCGTCCCTATGGAAGCTTCTCAGCTCCACGCTCTCGACACGGGCTGCTTGAGCAAGGCTTCATTCGCCCTTCCACTTCACCAGCATCCTCCAGCTTTTTCTTTGTAGGCAAGAAGGATGGTGGCCTTCGAGCCTGCATTGACTCCCGAGCCCTAAATCGTATAACGGTGAAGTTCCGGTACCCACTGCCTCTCGTCCCAGCCGCCCTGGAGCATATGCGCGGAGCCTCTATCTTCTCAAAGTTGGACCTGTGTAGCGCGTACAACCTGGACCGGATACGCAAGGGCGACGAGTGGAAGACAGCGTTTGTCACCCCTACAGGCCACTATGAATATCTCGTGATGCCGTTCGGGTTGTCTAACGCACCATCGGTTTTCCAGAACTTTATGCATGAGGTGTTTCGAGATATGCTGGGGAAGTTCGTCATGATCTATATCGACGATATTCTGATCTTTTCCAGGGACCCCAACGAACACCTCAAGCACGTCGCCCGTGTGCTCCAGAGACTCCGGGAATCCCAGCTGTACCTCAAGGCAAATGTGTCTTCCATAAGACCCAGCTAGCCTTCCTAGGCTACGTCATCTCCGCCCGGGGGGTACACATGGATCAGGAGAAGGTTCGGGCGGTCACCTCCTGGCCGGAACCCACCTCTGTCAAGGAGCTCCAGCGATTTCTCGGGTTCGCCAATTTTTACCGCCGGTTCATCCAGGGCTACAGCATCCTCGCTCACCCTCTTACCTCTCTCCTCAGGGGCAAGCCGCGAAGCCTGAAATGGAGCACAGAAGCCACGGGGGCCTTCCAGGCTTTGAAACATGCGTTCACGACAGCTCCCCTGCTCATCCACCCGGATCCGGACCTCCCGTTCACCGTGGAGGTAGATGCCTCCGCAACAGGGGTAGGCGCCGTACTTTCCCAGAGCCGGGGCGAGCCGGCACGTCTTCACCTCTGCGCCTACTTCTCCCGCAACTACGACATTGGGAACCGGGAGCTCCTGGCGGTGAAGCTGGCTCTGGAGGAATGGAGGCTCTCGCTGGAGGGAGCCACTCACCCCTTCACTGTGCTCACGGATCATAACAACTTGCAGTACTTACGAGAGGCCCGGCGGTCGAACCCCCGACAGGCCAGGTGGGCCCTATTCTTTACACAGTTCAACTTCTTTCTTACAGACCCGGGTCTAAGAACGCTAAAGCCGACGCCCTCTCCCGCCTACACGCTCCAGAAGAAGCCACCGGAGACCCAGAGCCAATCCTTCACCCAGACCTCGTCGTGAGTCCCATTGAATGGACGTCCAGTCCATTGGAACACCCAATCCCCTTCCTCACGACGACCGCCTGGGTGCCCAATCGGACCGCCAATATGTACCACGCACCCAACGCCTCCCTCTCATCCGCTCGGCGCACTCCTCCGTGGGATCGGGTCACCCTGGAGCCAACATCACCATCTCCCTCCTTCAGGAACGCTATTGGTGGCCCTCCTTGGCCAAGGAAGTCCGAAGGTTTGTCCGCGGCTGCCGAGAATGCGCAATCTCCAAGACCCCACGTCATCTACCCGCCGGAAAGCTCAATCCACTACCCACTCCCAACCGCCCTTGGTCCCACCTAGGGGTGGACTTTATCATAGATCTACCCGTTTCTAAAGGTAAAACATGCATCTTTGTGGTAGTGGATCGCTTTTCTATGTTTTGCTGTCTCATCCCTCTAGAAAAAGCTCCGACAGCTCTCGAGATGGCCCAGCAACTGTTCTGGCGGGTATTTCGAAACTTTGGACTACCAGAGGATATTGTCTCGGACCCCGGACCACAATTCATCTCCCGGGTGTGGAAGGCCTTTCTTGGACTCCTGGGGATCGCGGTGAGCCTCTCCTCTGGGTACCATCCACAGTCCAACGGACACACTAAATGGTGGATCCAAGAGATCGGGCGGTTCCTCAGGACCTACTGCCATGACCACAACACGTGGACAGTACACGGATGGGCTGGAGCCAAAACTCCTTACAACACTCTTCCACCGGATAACACCCTCCTGTGTCCTAGGTTTCCAGCCCCCGCTGTTCCCGTGGTCCGGCACCCCCTCGGACGTTCCAGCGGTGGACCATTGGTTCCGGGAGAGTGAGCAGGTTTGGGCCAAGGCCATCTACAGCTCCAGCGTGCTGTCCACCGCCACAAGCTCCAGGCCGATCGGCGGAGACGAGAGGCCCCGACCTACCTTCCTGGTCAGAAGGAATGGCTATCCACGCGGGACGTGCGGCTCCATCTACCCAGCAGGAAGCTAAGTCCCAAGTTTATTGGTCCATTCACCATTATACAACAACTCACCCCAGTGACCTATTGCCTCCAGCTCCCGGCTTCCTACCGTATCCACCCGGCCTTCCATGTCTCCCTCCTAAAGCCGTTTGTGGACCCTGTCTCCTCAGAGCCCGTACAACAGGAAAATACACCTCCGCCTCTTATCACCGAGGATGGCATACAAAGTGCAGGATCTGCTGAGGTCGAGGCGGCGCCAGGGCCGACTGGGAGCGATATGGACCTGAGGAAAGAGCATGGGTTCCCCGGGAGGAACTCTTGGACCCAAATCTTCTGGAGGAATTCCACAGTTCGCACCCCAACTGGCCCGGGCCCCGAGGGCGAGGACGCCCTCCACGCCGCCGTCGCATCAGGCCCTCTGGAGCGGTCCCTGGAGGGGGGGTGATGTCACAACCATGCCTCCTCCTCCCAATTCGGAGCTTCCACGCTCCCAATCGCCAAGCTACTGATGAGCGCCAGCTGGGGCTAGTTACGGCCATCAGTAGCTTGGCTATTTAAGCTGGCTTTTCCTTCCGTTCAGCGTCCGGGGTTGTGAATCTCGGACTACGAGACGGACACGTATCCTCCTAAGGGTAACGCCACTAACCTGTTTTATCTCCTCTGATTTTCAAATCAGGTTTGATTCCCGCAGGCTCCAGTTTCCAGGACTCACAAGTCCCGTGGACGCGACCTCGTCCGCCGCTGAGCCTGCGCGCTCCGTCCCTACGGAAGCTTCTCAGCTCCACGCTCTCGACACGGGCTGTACAGGAATGTACGCCCGCATTATCTACTCTTCGGAGTGCTCACCTTTAGTTTTCCATATTTCTGAAAATAAAACCCCTTTTGTTTGATCCCGGTGCCTGTGGTGTGTCTGTCCGTTACACCACCCTTGTGTCCTTGAGCAAGGCCCTTAATCCTCTGTATCATGGTTTACCCTGTGCTCTGACCCCAGCTTCCAAAAACAAGATGGGATACCCGCGAAGAAGGAATTTCACTGTGCTGTAATATATATGTGACAAATAAAGGTGATTCTATTCATCAAAAAGCAACTTGATCTTTAACATTTAAAAAAATTATCTGAATTTCTTATTGATATTCGGTCTCTAGCTATTAAAATTAACCTATAATTAAAAATGATAGATCCTAAATCTACAGGGGATCAAATACTTTTTGTGGTATTTTGGCCATCATAACTAAATCTCACAAACAGAAATGTTTGCTGTGAGATCAGAAACATGAAGACTACTCCCATGCTACACTGGATGGTCCAGATGGACAGCATTCCTGAAGCGATCCCTGAAGCGGAAGCAGAAAAGCAAATTACAGGCTAGGTTTGGAGGATGGCCTGACCATATTAAGCTAGATATGTGGCTTTAATCTCAACTTGTCTGTCAGACATAGTTTCGTATATTAATGCTCAGTTGAGTGTCTTCAGCATAAGATTCCACAAGAGAATGAGTATAGAATGAGAAACTAGAGAGAGTACTGAGCCTTGTGGCACACCTGTAGAGAGTCTATGTGGGACAGATGTAGATACCCACCATGTTGCCTGGTATGAATGACATATGCATTTCCATGCTGCTCCCGAGGGTAGTCAGCAGGATCTTATGGTTGATCATGCCCAATGCTGTGAAAAGTCAAGGTGAGGGAGACTAGATTTAGATGGTTTGGAGTTGTGAAGAGGACGGACATGGGGGATATTGGTAGAAGAATGGACGGTGGATGGAGGTGCCAGGCAAGAGGAAAACAGGAAGACCAATGAAGAGGTTTATGGATGTGGTGAGGGAAGACATATAGGTAGTTGGTGTAAAATAGTTAGATGTAGAGGACAGTGTAGTATAGAGAAGGATGATCCACTGTGGGGGATCATCCTTTTTGTGGTCTTCATAATACAAGAAACACAGCTAAAGTCCATCAAGAGTCCCAAAGATACCTTTACAGGTGGACATGGTTTGGAGGCAAATGCGATGTTCTCTCTGAGTTGCATGCTCGGAAGGTAATTTCATTATGGTCTTATATACAAAAACAGTCATCCTGGAAGGATATAGAAAAAGATTGCAATGGAGATAAAATATTTTACATGAACAATTTTTTGTTCTATTCAAATATAAATTTGTAGCATTAATTCTAGTTGAACTGCAAAATGTATTCTATGTATCCCATCACTGAATACTATCCCAACGTGTCAGATCTCACTCAGCCACGGAAGTGATTCCAACAGCATTCATATCAATAATTTCTTTTTTAAATTCATTTGTGGACTCAATATATACTTTATTAGCAATTCCTAATACAGAATAATTTTGTCTATAAGAATAAACGTGTCCGAGAATAAGTTAATGAATCTGTAGTCAGAACATGAATATACTGTAAGTACGTGCTGTGCGCTGTTTCTGAGGTAAATGATGACTGTAACAGGTTATAACGTGTCATTCTGTAACTCCTCCTATTAAGGAAGTACAGAAGTGAAGTGTGAGACGACTGCAGTTCTTCATAAACAGCCTGCAGTGTTCTGCTCTGGTGAGATTAACTTTATTCTCCATGTTTGAAGGAATGTGAGTTTGTTTTTCAGCAGTGTTAAAGGAAGTGATTACACACTGGAACTACAAATTCATGTGATTAAGCTGAAAGAGCTGAAATCGGGGAGTGATTATTACTTTAACAAAGTGAAAGTGAAACACTGAGCGTTCAGACTGGAGAGAAGAACAACAGTACAATAAAATGGCTTCTAAGTTTACAGAGGAGGATTTCTCCTGTCCTGTGTGCTGTGAAATCTTCAAGGATCCTGTTTTCCTGCGCTGCAGTCACAGTGTGTGTAAAGTGTGTTTACAGCAGTTCTGGGAAACCAAAGGATCCAGAGAATGTCCTGTCTGTAGGAGGAAGTCGTCTATGCAGGAACCTCCTACAAATTTAGTCTTAAAGAACCTGTGTGAGACTTTCTTAGAGGACAGAAGTCAGAGATCTTCATCAACATCTGAAACAGTCTGCAGTTTGCACAGTGAGAAACTCAAACTCTTCTGTCTGGACGATCAGCAGCCGGTGTGTGTGGTGTGTCGGGATTCAAGAAAACACACCAAACACAAATTCTGTCCCATTGATGAGGCAGTAACAGACTGTAAGGTAAATAAAATTAAACTATTAATGCAAGTTAAAATAAAATATAAAACACAGAGTCTCCATGCAGTGTGATGGGAGGTGGTGGCTCAGTGGTTAAGGTGTTGGTCCTACTGGACCGGAAGATCGCAGGTTCAAATCCCAGCACCACCAAGATGCCACTAGGGGGCCCTTGAGCAAGGCCCTTAACCCTCAATTGCTCAGTTGTAAGTCGCTCTGGATAAGGCATCTGCCAAATGCCACAAATGTAAATGTAAATGATTTATTTCAGGAGAAGCTCAACACTGCACTGAAGCCCCTACAGGAGAAACTGAAGATCTTTAAAGACTGTAAACTGACCTGGAGTCAGACTGCAGAACATATAAAGGTTAGAATCAATAACATGGGTTTGAGATGATAATGATGATTATATTTATTATATTTGATATAATTTCCTCTTCACTGTAGATTCAGGCACAACACACAGAAGATCAGATTAAGAAGGAGTTTGAGAAACTTCACCAGTTTCTACGAGATGAAGAGGCAGCCAGGATCACTGCACTGAGAGAGGAAGAGGAGTATAAGAGTCAGATGATGAAGGAGAAGATTGAGAAGCTGAACAGAGACATATCATCTCTTTCACACACAATCAGAGCCATAGAAGAGGAGATGAGAGCTGAAGACGTCTCGTTCTTACAAGTGAGGATCATTTATTCAGTATTTATACTGTGAGAAAGTAAAACTACTTTCCATCATCAGAAACATCACATTTCAGTGGTGTAAACATGTCAATCACATCCACTTGTATTTGCTTTGTTGTGTTACAGAACTACAAGGACACAGTGGAAAGGTGAGTGATGTGTTTCCTGTCTCTCTCTTTCTCTGTGTTTCTGAATCCAAACCCACAGCAGGACTGACTCCTGAATGTTTTTGTAGAGTCGAGTGCACACTGCAGCATCCAGAGGAGCTTTCAGGAGCACTGATCCATGTGAATAAACATCTGGGAAACCTGAAGTTCAGAGTCTGGGAGAAGATGCAGGACACTGTCCAATACAGTAAGACTTATTTTCTCCCATGATGTGTGCGTGTGTGTGTGTGTGTGTGTGCATATTTAAATATTTAATATTAAATAAACCTAATGTGATTATTTGTCAAATTATTTATTAAATCAAAAATATTTTTGCTTGTTTAATCAAAAATAAATTATTATTGTTTATTATAAATAATACAAAAATGTTTATAATCATTGATTTCCTTTATTTTAGTACTAAATAGCAGTGTAACTTAAGCAGCAATACAAACATTTAAATACATTTTATGAATTGTATTCTTTATGTACCAGAACATGATAAAAATCATCTGGTCTTTTTTCAGGTACTAAAATTAATATCATATATAGAAAATTATAACTTCTAGTTATTGCTGTTAAAAGTGGATTTTCAAGATGCTGATCATAAAATGTAGTAAGATTGTCACACACACTTTCTCCATTTTACAGTGACAGGTGGTATTTGCATTTGTCAGTTCTAAAACTAACCACTTGGTGTCAGTAGTGTTATAGAAGGTGGAGATAACGAAATAGAGAGGAATTTGTTTGTATTTATTTTTGTGCCGCTAAAAAAAGAATAAAAATACGTTTATTACGAAACTGTTTCTTTGTGGGATCAAGAAACATTACACATTTTACTTTGATAGCAATTATTTCAAAATAAAAGTCCTCATCTAAGCGATATAAATAGTGTGTGTGTTTCAGCTCCTGTAATTCTGGACCCCAACACTGCTTATCGTTATCTCATTGTATCTGATGATCTGACCAGTGTGAGATTCAGTGGTGTGGAACAGAAACATCCTGATAATCCAGAGAGATTTGATGAATATTATTCTATTCTGGGTTCTGAGGGCTTTAACTCAGGAACACACTGCTGGGATGGAGACTCTACAAACTGGTATGTGGGTGTGATGACAGAATCTGCTGAGAGGAAGGGGGGTGTATTCTCCAGAAGGGGTGTGTGGTACGTGTGGTATTATGGTGATTTATATAGAGCGTGTGCAACACCAGACACAGACACTGAACTTTCAGTAGAAAGGAATCTCCAGAGAATTAGAATAAAGCTGGACTGGGACAGAGGAAATCTGTCATTCTCTGACCCTCTCACTAACACACATGTATACACTTTCAAACACAAATTTACCAAAAAATTACTGCCATTCTTCTGTGCCTGGGATAATGGTTGTAGTCTAAAGATTCTCTCAGTTCGGTGCTCGACAAGAGTGAATCATATCCGTTAAAGTTGTTTTACTTTAGTTCATTCATTCATCTTCTACCGCTTTATCCGATCTTCCCTCGGGTCACGGGGAGTCTGTGCCTATCTCAGGCGTCTATGGGCATTAAGGCAGAATACACCCTGGATGGAATGCCAACCCATCGCAGGGCACAAACACACATTCACACACACACATTCACACACTAGGGACAATTTTCCAAGGTGCCAATCAACCTACCATGCATGTTTTTGGACCGAGAGGAAACCGGAGAACCCAGGAGAAAAAAAAAACCCCTGAGGCACGGGGAGAACATGCAAACTCCACACACACACATTGGCCGAGACGGGAATCGAACCCGGACCCTGGCGGTGTGTGAGGCGAACGTGCTAATCACTAAGCCACCGTGCCCCTTACTTTAGTTCATTAATAAAATATTTAACTATTCATATTTCTTACACAGAGCACTAAACGGTTTAGTTTTTTACAGGTATAAAAAGTGTATATATTTAGTTTCACATTTAATCAAAATAATAATTATAACATATATACATAGAATACATAGTATTATCTTATATTATCTTATCATATATCTTAGCTATTCTTTCGAGAAAAAAAAGTGAATGAATTAAAAATAATATGATTAAGATCAATGTCTTATTCTGGGTTTCCACAAACACATTAACTACAGGATAAAATCATAAAACTCTGCAGAATTTGAAATCTGATATAAATGGTTTAATTTTAATAGGATGGTTTTAACATTAATAATAAAAATGGTATAATTATTTTTTTTAACTTGATTGTATTTTTTTTTATCACTATGATGTTAAATGCTATTGATCCTTGGTGAAAGGTTTAGATCAGGGGTCTCAAACTGAATTTACCTGGGGGCCGCTGGAGGCAGAGGCTGGGTGATTATTTCAACATGTAGGTTACCCATTAATGGGTCAATAAAACCCATTGGTGGTGAGGATCGTGGTGAGGATCGGGGGGGGGGGAAGATGTGCTTTCCTCAGCCTTCGCAGAAAGTAAAGGCCTTCGCTGAGAAAGTAAAGGCGCTGCTGGGCTTTCCTGCTGATCTGGCGGGTGTTGAGAGACCAGGTGAGGTTCTCCTCCAGATGAACACCAAGGAACTTGGTGTTCTTGACGATCTCCACGGTAGAGCCGTCGATGGTGAGTGGAGGATGTTCACTCGGTGTGCTCTCCTGAAGTCAACGATCATCTCCTTTGTCTTGTCGACGTTCAGAGACAGGTTGTTGGCTTCACACCATGCCGTTAGCTGTGCCACTTCCTCTCTGTATGCTGACTCGTCGTTCTTGCTGATGAGACCCACCACGGTCGTGTCATCGGCGAACTTGATGATGTGGTTCGAGCTGTGCATCGCTACACAGTCGTGAGTCAGCAGGGTGAACAGCAGGGGACTGAGAACGCAGCCTTGAGGGGCTCCGGTACTCAATGTGGTGGTGCTGGAAACGCTGTTCCCGATTCGGACTGATTGTGGTCTCCCAGTCAAAAAGTCCAGAATCCAGTTACAGAGGGAAGTGTTTAGTCCAAGCAGGCTTAACTTTCCGATGAGGTGCTGAGGGATGATGGTGTTGAATGCTGAACTGAAGTCGATGAACAGCATTCGAACGTAAGTATCTTTATTGTCCAGGTGTGTGAGGGACAGATGAATGGCTGTGGAGATCGCGTCGTCCGTTGAGCGGTTCGGACGATATGCAAACTGTAGCGGGTCCAGTGTGGGTGGTAGCTGGGTCTTTGATGTGCCTCATGACAAGCCTCTCGAAGCATTTCATCACGATGGGTGTGAGTGCGACGGGACGATAGTCGTTGAGGCAGGACACTGAGGACTTCTTCGGCACGGGGACGATGGTTGTCGCTTTAAAGCACGATGGAACAACGGCGCTGCTCAGAGAGATGTTGAAGATATCCGTGAAGACATCTGCTAGCTGTTCTGCACATTCTCTGAGCACTTTACCAGGGATGTTGTCTGGTCCAGCAGACTTCCGTGGGTTCACTCTGCGCAGAGTTCGCCTCACATCAGCGGTGCTTACGGCAGATCACCTGGTCGTTGGGCAGGAGGGATGGTCTTCCTCGCTGTCACGTTGTTCTGTGCCTCGAACCGAGCGTAGAAAGTCGTTCAGCGCATCTGGGAGGGAGTCGTCACTGCTACAGACAGATGAGGTCGTCTTGTAGTTTGTGATCGTCTGGATGCCCTTCCACATGCGCCGAGTGTCTCCGGTGTCCTGGAAGTTGCTGTGGATTCTCTGGGCGTGTGCGCGCTTTGCCTCTCTGATGGCGCGGGACAGTTTGGCCCTGGCTGTTTTTAAGGCCGTCATGTCCCCTTGCTCTGAAGGCGGTGTCTCTGATTCTTCAGCAGCGCACGCACATCCGCCGTCATCCACGGCTTCTGGTTGGAGCGTGTGGTGATGGTCTTGGAGACGGTAACATCATCAATGCACTTGCCGATGTAGCTGGTCACTGATGACGTATACTCCTCCAAGTCTACCGAGTCGCCGTTGGTTGCAGCCTCCTTAAACATGTTCCAGTCAGTGCACTCAAAACAGTCCTGTAGAGCTGACATGGCTCCAGCAGGCCAGGTTTTCACCTGCTTTGGGACAGCTTTAGAGCGTCTGACGATGGGTCTGTATGCTGGCATTAGCATAACAGTGATGTGGTCTGAGTATCCGAGATGGGGGCGGGGCTCCGCACGGTACGCGCCGGGAACGTTGGTATAAACAACATCCAGCGTGTTTTTCCCTCTCGTCGCAAAGTCCACATGCTGGTGGAATTTAGGGAGAACTGACTTGAGATTTGCATGGTTGAAATCTCCGGCGATAATAAACAGTCCGTCGGGGTGCGCGTTCTGTAAGTCACTAACAGCCCCGTAGAGTACACACAGAGCCTCCTTAGCATTGGCGCTAGGAGGAATGTAAACTCCGATAACAAAGAGGGTGGTGAATTCCCGTGGTAAATAAATCGGCCTACATCTCACAGTCACATATTCCACTAGCGATGAACAGTGTTTAGAAACTAACACAGAGTCCGTGCACCATTCCGTGTTTATGTAAACACAAACGCCACCGCCGCGAGTCTTACCGCACAGAGCTTCATTCCTGTCGGCACGAAACGTGGCTAGTCCGTTTAGCTGAATGGCGGCGTCCGGAACTCTGTCGTTGAGCCATGTTTCCGTGAAAACAAAAACACAACAGTCTCTAAACTCACGCCGTGTATTCCGTTCGAGTCGGATGTAGTCCAGTTTATTATCCACGGGAGCAGACGTTGGATAATATTGATGGACGGGAGAGCCGGCCGGCTAGGGTTAGCATTTAGCCTAGCACGGACTCCCGCCCGCTTGCCGCGCTTCCGCTTCCTCGCGCACCGCTTACGTCGTCCTCTCTCCTGGTCACCGGTGTCAGTCGACGCCGAGGATCGGAGGCCTGGTCTCCGTAGCACGCCGAGTTCGCGAAGGTTCTTTCCTGAACATCGTCATGCAGGTTATTTGCTGCATGATTCCGGTATTTCAAGGAGTGTCTGGCGGTCGTATACATGAACACCATTGTATTTGGCGTCCATGTGCCGTTTGTGTCGGGCAAAAACACAAAAACACCACGTTCTACATAGGGACTATTGAGAGCATCCTGAGCAGCTGCATCACTGTCTGGTTTGGGAACTGCACCGTCGCGGACCGCAAGACCCTACAGCGGATAGTGAGGACAGCTGAAAAGATCATCGGTGTCTCTTTACCCCCTCTCACGGACATTTACACCACGCGTTGCACACGAAGAGCCACCAGCATTGTGGCTGACCCCACGCACCCCTCACACACACTCTTCACCCTCCTGCCTTCTGGTAAACAGTACCGAAGCATTCGGGCCCGCACCTGATAAACAGTTTCCACCCGCAAGCCACCAGGCTTCTAAACACTAGAGACTGAACCACTGCCACACACACACTCCGGTTTTACACACCACTGCTGTCTAACATTATTTATTCTGCTGCTAAAAACATGGTTATAGTTTTGAAGGTTGGCACACGTCACTTTGCTGCCTTAAATACTTGAATGTTTATTTACTGTATTTATAACTACGTATGTTTACAATCTGCACTGCCACTTTATCTACCTTTGCACAATCCATATTTTTGCACAATATAACTGCACTGTCGGCGCTTTAATTTATGTACCGGTCCTGTGGCGTGACTGTGTAATGTCTGTCTTGTCGCACTTGTTGTTTGTGGCTCTATGTCGTCCCGTGTATGTAGCTCTTGTTTGTCTATCGTGCCTTTATGTTGTTTTATGTAGCACCGTAGTCTTGGAGGAACGTTGTTTCGTTTTAATGTATATTGCATCAGCCTGTATGTGTTAAAATGACAATAAAGCTCACTTGACTTGACTTGATAAAATTCACAGGGTTAACTTGGAACAGTTTGATACCTTGTACACCATAATATGACCTCGCCCATACATTCGCCATTTTTGAGCCAAAATGTCTCTACATTTTACATCACACAAGGGCCCAAAACTCCTTAAAACAAGAAAAGAAATTATCCGGAACTCGTTTTCAAGTGACTTCCTACTGTTATGTTTGCACCAATTATGCTAGCATATACTTCACTATTATATTCCATTAAGATCATACACACTAGACACAGAAGACATGAGGTTTGCAGCTTCTTAACAAACTAACATACTACACACACACATGTGGAACAGGAGCGCCCCCAAGTGGCCATCAGACTTACAACAATTAGCCTGAATATCTATATCTTAGGGTTAAAAGTAGGGCTGCTCGATTATGAAAGAAATCATATTCACGATTATTTTACACATTACTCAATGACTTTGTGAATATGTTGCATTTATTGAACAGAACAGTGAATTCTCCTTAAAATTTGATTAAGACAAATAAAACAAAGATCAAAACAGCATCACTGGCATTTTCTTCATTAAACAAACATTCAATAATTCATTCATTCATTCATTCATTCTACCGCTTTATCCGATCTTCCCTCGGGTCACGGGGAGCCTGTGCCTATCTCAGGCGTCTATGGGCATTAAGGCAGGATACACCCTGGATGGAATGCCAACCCATCGTAGGGCACACACACACACACACACACATTCACACACATCATTCATACACTAGGGACAATTTTCCAAGGTGCCAATCAACCTACCGTGCATGTTTTTGGACCGGGGGAAACCCGGAGAACCCGGAGAAAAAAAAACCCTGAGGCACGGGGAGAACATGCAAACTCCACACACACATTCCCGAGACGGGAATCGAACCCGGATCCTGGCGGTGTGAGGCGAACGTGCTAACCACTACGCCACCGTGCTGGATCATTCAATAATTGTAACACACTATTAGACCATTTTTCTCAATCTTCTGATAACAAATCACATTATAAATTAATTAAAGATGTAGACATTTTATACAGTATATAGATATGAAAACAATTACTCTTTTCCTTTAAACAGATACATCGATCAAGACACACACAAACAATTCTGAATATTTAAATGCTCTATTGGATAATATGATTCACATTTTTTTAAATCAAATCAACTGAATAGAACCAAATATACAAAATCAACACATTAATTATAAGCAGCTACATCAAATACGTCGTGCTAATTAATGAGCATTTGGCCTTCTGCCATTCTGTGTGCCTCGTGCACACATGCAAATGATAGGGGGAGTCCATATTGAGGTACGCGGTGCGAGATCGGAACAGAGCAGTGACAGAAATGTACACACCCCATAGTGTTACGATTTAACTATTTACTAAGATTATGCAGAATAATATCTGTCGCACAGGATGGCCCGGACGGATTGTAGGAGTTGGGAACGAGGAGCACGGGAAACAGGGAATAGAGAAAACAGGTGTGGCGAAAGGGGGAGTCAAACGGAATAGTAATTTTTTAATATATGGCTCATTGTGGCGAAACAAACGGAATTAATTTTTTCACCATTTATGTGATCATTGAGATCCGAAATCTAAACTCGATTAATTTCATAGCTCTAGTTAAAAGGGCTCCTGATCCATTGACTCAATTAACCAGTTCACTTTCCTAACAACTCCCTCATTCTGGCATCATGAACATCAGTGACTGGAATTTCAGCCAGGACTCCTGTTTGTGTGTGTGTGCATCTGCATCTCTGTCAAATGAATTCAGACTGGTGTCATCTCTGAGCTGAGTTAGGTCTCTATAGCGAACCCCTTCAGAGTGCAACTGAACACTGGATTGTTTTGTTTTTTTACCCACACTGGAAAGGTCCTTTCCCATAGCGTCCTCATAAACTAGCCAAATTGTAGACTCATGGAATTCAGGACCTACATCATCTGGGGATAAAGAGACCTCAGACTCTCAAAGCACTAGACTCAATTCAATTCAATTCAATTTTATTTATAAAGCGCTTTTTACAATGTGTCATCGTCCCAAAGCAGCTTTACATAATACTAATGTGTGAATAGTGAGTTTAGCACTAATTGTTAGTGAATTGTTAGTGAATCAGTTTAGCACTAATTGTTTCTTGTTGAGCAAGCCGAAGCGACGGTGGCAATGAAAAACTCCCTGGGAACTAGAAGAAACCTTGAGAGGAACCAGACTCAACAGAGAACCCCATCCTCATTTGGGTTGTTAGTGTTGTGTGTGTGGTTGAGGATGTTTATTGTGTAGTGTGGAGTGTATTCACGAATTTGAAGCATCATCAACCGGTGGCGGAGTCACCATGAGGTTCTGACAGGAACAGAGTGCAGAGGGGGTCTGGATCACTGACAGCTCAGCAGTGGGACATGTAGCTCAACGGAGAGAGAGAGAGAGAGAGAGAGAGAGAGAGAGAAAGAAGAAAGAAAGAGAGGGAGACAGAAAGAAGGAGAGAAATGAAATGAGTGGTTAGTAAAGGTCATGGTTGCAGTATGGGAGTGTGTATATGTAGTGTCGAGTGCATGCTTCCTTCCTCTGAATCCGCTAGATCAAAGTCTTCCATGCCCAATTCACTTATACGTGCTTTAACCTCTGACTCTTCATCAAAGAGCAAAAAACTTCCCTCCTAATTATCAACAGGTAACCCAACAGGTAGGAAACTAACATCTAGTATCAAATACCTACACTACCCTCTCCTTCCCTTCATCATCTTTAAGCTTGTATGTGTACACTACAGGTTCCCACTTATCCTCTAATTTCTTCTTCCCTCTTTCTCATTTATTCACCACTAGCACACGATCACCAACATTCAGACATGTTCCCCTGACTTTTCTGTTGTAACTTACATCCTGCTTTCTCTCTCCCTTGTCGGAATGTTTCCGCACAATCTCGTCCGCCTCATGGAGATATGACATTAATGATTTTAGATAAGTATCATGATCCAACCACTGGATCATATAACATCTGTCTGACTGACGTCCATGTAATCTTGGCACCCGACCAAACATAAGCTGAAAGGGGTTACCGTGTTGTCTCATAACAGACATTATTACTTTGTGCTTCTCTGGAGAATGATAGGTTCATTATTTCCTACACTGTGACGTATATAGATATTGATCAATTTTGGATTAACAACTTATTAGATTCAACTCATAAACATGAAATGCCTGGGAAGAGAAGAAGAAAATAACTTTCTGCCAGTTTCATGGTTTACTTTTGTCAGTTCATAGAAACTGGGTGTGACCCAACCAAGTACTGACCTGTACATCATTAATAAGACATTCTTATCCATAACAACTTACAACTGAGCATTTGAGGGTTAACGGTCTTGCTCAAGGCAGACTAGTGGCAGCTTGGTGGCGCTACATCACCTCTTAAAATAGACTAGCCTTTATTTGTCACATATACAATTACAGCATAGTGAAATTCTTTCTTCACATACTGTTTTATAGAGCGCAAGGTCAACCATGATACAGTACCCTCTGGAGCACAGACGGTTAAGGGCCCTTTTACTTATCCAGCCTCTCCTTAACTCTCTGTTTCTCCTCCTCCTCCCAGCTTTGTTCCTTGACCTCGTTACCGCCCTGTGCCTTCTCCACAAGTGTCAACATTTTAAATCCCTCTAATAAACTTTACCAAACTTTCTTAAGACTGTCTCACATGTGTTCAGTCTGTCAATCTTCAGTTAAACCCTATTATATTGTTTATTACTTTCAGTATAGTAAATAGGTTAAATGTATTAAATCACAACATAAACTCAAAGATTAATTAAATGGGTGATGGGAATATTTTCAACTGTATTAATACATTTTGTTATTAATCTTAAGTATAAACTAAAAGATTAACTCACAATCAATAAGTTTGATTTAGACAATATTTTTGATTACACAAAATGAAACACTCTTTGGATTAAAGTATTTTTCCTGACAGTGTCCCTGAGGTAAATTCCTCAGAGCCTAGAATATTTTTATTTGAAAAGTTTTTATTAACTGATTAGGTTTTTAACTTTTGACAAAGAAAATTATCAATTGCAAACATTTTTTCATTATTTAGTTTGATTTTGAATCGATAAAGATCACACAGTGTAGGATTAACAAGTAAATCTATCATATCTCTACAATCCCACAAACTGCTGGTGGGGGGAAATGTACATCTTAAAATCTCCACCACTGCACAGTTTCACTCAAAACCCCCACAACCAGCTAAACATGTCATTCAGCATTTACAGCATTAAATAGCATAACACTTTATTTCATATCATATATAGTAGACCAACAAAATAAAATTAAATGAATGAAAGGTGAAGAGGAACAGGGGCGAGTGATTAGTGTCATGTGATCCAGACATGGCAGTGCAGTGGCTGCTGGGTAACGCAGTCAAAGCTCCATCATCCTGATAAAGAACACATTTTACTGTTTAGTGTTTTTATAAAACTTTCAGAAAATATTTGATAAAACACTTTCAGAAAATATTCATCTTTAGATCTGCAATATTTCATTAATAATGTGGAATAAAAACTGATATTCACTTTTACAGAGAACTGAACTGGGAGGATCTTTACAGGAGATTCTTCACCATAAACACACAGTAATGTCAGTAATGTATCAGTAATAAATCAGTATCAGTGTGTGTGTGTGTGTGTGTGTGTGTGTGTGTGTGTGTGTGTGTTAGTGACAGGATCAGAGAAATCAGTTTCACACAAAACCCCCACAACCAGCTAAACGTCATCCAGCATTTACAGAATTTAACATTATAGCACTTTATTTCATATCATATATAGTAGACCAACAAAATAAAATAGATTGAGTGAAAGGTGAAGAGGAACAGGGGTGAGTGATTAGTGTCATGTGATCCAGACATGGCAGTGCAGTGGCTGCTGGGTAACGCAGTCAAAGCTCCATCATCCTGATCCAGAACATACATTTATTCAAACTTATTAGAAGCATCCAGGGTCCCTATAGGGATGGCTAAGGGGGTTAAATATACAAGGAAGGGAAAAAAACATGACTCTTCAGTGTTGCCGATTTATTCCAGCAGGTGGCAGCAATGCTCCTAATAGCTGGCTGAAAACTGTTTAAAAAAAGGAGGAAGTCACAAACGGGCAAAATAATATTCGGATTAGAGTTAAACAGACATGGAAAACAAACCTTATTTCTCTGGGTGACAGTGTTGGCCATCTTTATGAACAAACAAAATAGAACATTGTGTGGTTTTACATATGGACCAGAGATACAGACTCATCTAATCAAATATCTCTCAGAGATTCTACAGTAAAACGACTTGAAAATGTAAACAGTCATTAAAATGTATTGAATATGGCACTTTTTTCAACAACTGTACAGTACAATGACCTGAAAATTAATTGCAAAATAGACACTAAATTATAAAGATTTAAAGGAATGGTTAATGCTATAAAGAGAAATATTTGATGAGTATTTGAATATGGGATATAATTACATAAATACTGCCGTTTGTTTGAACACATTTTACTCAAAAACTGTACAGTACAATGACCTGAAATTGAGTTCTCTCATCGACAGAGACACTAAATGAGAAACATTTAAAAGAATGAGCAAATCTATAAAGCAAGGGTGTCAAACTCTTGTTCCTGGAGGGCTGCAGTCCTGCAGAGTTTAGTTTCAATTATAATGAAAAAAAACTCCTGATCTAACTAATCAAGTCATTAAGGCTTATTTGAAAAATACATGGTATGTATGTTGGAGCAGGGTTGGAATAAAACACTGCAGGGCTGCGGCCTTCCAGGAACTGGAGTTTGACACCACTGCTATAAAGAAATGTATAAAGCTTAATGGATCATTGGTGCCACCTGCTGGACTAAATCGCTGCAGAATCAAGTTTGGCGAGGTGTCTCGAACGTTCTCAAGCGATAAATGCGCTTCGCTATATTTTGGTATCATTGTGCACGTGTGACAGAGTGAATATATATTCTTATTCGCATAATCTTATGTAAATAGTTAAATAGTAAAATTCATAGATTAGTGATGAATTGGTTTGGTACTATGGGGTGTGTGATTGATTAGTTCACGGCCTCGTCTAACGCTAGGGGGAGACAGTGCAGTGTTTCTCCATTACACATAAAAGTTTTCAGTGGAGAAACATCATCTGCATCTGATGTGACTGTTTATTCTTCCACCTTCTATCAGGTACCCATTGTAGTTATCTGTTAACGTAGTATAAGTTTAAAAGAATGTTGCAAAACTTTGCCGATGCTGTTTATCATCAGTTGCGTTCAGATGAACATGTTTAAAGCCTGATCATCTCAGAAATGTGTTTAGCGATGTGCTTTATTTCGAGTATCATTTGCATGTTTGCACGAAAGCTTTCTCTTACAAAGCAGAGCTTTCTCTTACAAAGACCCAAAGTTATGGAATTCCCTTTCAATTAATGTTGGAGAATCAGACACAGTCTCAGTGTTTAAGTTCAGCTTGAAAACGTATTTATTTTCACCAAGCTTTTAGCGAATATTCCTGCTTTAGATAAAGGAGTAGATCTGGGGGACACATGGATGTTGAGTATTATAGTGATCTGGTGTGTTTAGCTGCTGTCTGCCTCATTCTCATTAATCACTCAGGTTTGTGGTGGTGAGAGTGACTGTTTGTTTACACATCAGGAAGCTCTCATGTCTGTGGTTCCCTCTGATTCTCCTTTTAGTGTCACTGTTATAGTTAATCCTGCTGGAGTCCACGTCTGCACTCGACACTACTTATACACACTCCCATACTGCAACCATGACCATGACTAACCACTCTTTTCTCTCTCCGTTGAGTTACATGTCCCACTGCTGAGCTGTCAGTGATCCAGACCCCCACTGCACTCTGTTCCTGTCTGAACCTCCTGGTGACTCCGCCCCCCGGTTGATGATGCCTCAAATTCATGAATACACTCCCTTCTCCACAATAAACATCCTCAACCACACACAACACTAACAACCCAAATGAGGATGAGGTTCTCTGTTGAGTCTGGTTCCTCTCAAGGTTTCTTCCTGTTCCCAGGGAGTTTTTCCTCGTCACCCTCGCTTCGGATTGCTCAACCAGAAACAATTAGGGCCAAACTGATTTTCATTTCTCACACATAAGTGTTATGTAAAGCTTCTTTGAGACGATGACAAATTGTAAAAAGCTCTCTACAAATAAAAAAGAAAAAAGACAATGTACAGCCTCATGTTCAGGTATTTGGTACACATTACATTCGTTTTGATATAACATCCATTCATTTGGATGTATCTTTGCCCAAGCCTGGCAATGCCTGTCTGCACTAAAAGCATGTCTGGAGCCACAGTCATAGCTGCAATTCCTTTGCACATCAATTGTCTTTTCTTGAATACTTTATGAATGACCTAGGTTAAATAAATGTAGGATAAGCCTATTCTAATGTCACCTTGATTAGCAAGGTAAGTATGAATGCACATTGCAGGGCCTCAATTTTGTAGTATGCAGAGCTCACAAGATGTGGGTGTTAGCAGCTTGGTGCACCTTTAGATTCGATTTAGATTAGATTCATCTTTATTGTCATTGTGCGAGGTACATGTACAAAATCAATGAAATGGAGAAAAGTATGCTGCTGGCATCTCCCCTTGGTGGCTGACAAACTCTAGCCTCGAATCTCTGCTGGATTTTCGGCTAAGAATTCCAGTAAGAAATACCAAAGGTTGATAGGTTAGAATTGACATCGAACATGAAATATGATATGTGCTAAGAACAGATAATACTTCCCAATATATTGTAAATTAGCTTTAAATAAAAGTCTTTTAAATCAGGACGTCACCCAAGACCCCAGGGATGTTCACAACTCAGATGAGGGCCTCCTCTGGCCAGGAATAACAAATAACAAACTTAACAGTGCCTGAAGCCAATGCTCATGTGAACAAAAATCATTTAATGAGCTGTGCATCTTTAATAAAACTAGTCAAAATACAGAACACATTATGAAGTTATTATTTTCACGGCCATTCAAGTAGAATTAAATAACTAAATAACTGTTCCAATACACTGCTTGATGTACCTTCTGTTTACATCCTTATCTTTCAATAAGAGTAGATAACAAAATACAGCAAGTACTCAAATGAATATGTTGATTTACATAGTTTCAAATGGACTTTTCAAAGCCATCAGAAAAGAAGCCTTGACAGTTAGATATATTGTGTAGGTTGCATGTTCAGAGAATTGTGAAGCTCATTAAAGTATTTAAATGTCACATTAGCTTTAATATAAAGGCATACAGTTTCAATAATTGCAACTGAGTTTCATGCTAATGAAAAGCATTAAATTTTAGCTAATTATTCTTAAGTTATTTATTTGTTTACCTTGTCAATTATCCTTCTATTTATAGCTTCTTTTTTTTTTTCAAATGTTCATTTTTCATTCTCGGAGTTGTTTAACCTTCTTCCAGAATCCAATTTCATTAAATTTACAGTAATCTGACTCAATCACATCTGAGCTACACATCTTTTAATTTGATTTGATGTGTAATTTATTTGATATGTTTTGTATTTATTTATGATTTATTTTGTATGAAAACAAACCTGTTTCTCTGATTGGTAGCAATCATTGTATGCATCTTTGCATTATTATTTGGGTTTTTTTTACAGCATGATAGAGATCACGTAAAATATGGATATTAGATAATATTAGATATTATGGATATTGGATATTAAAATGTGGATATTAGAAAATAGCTCATTGGTAAGTTATTCATTTATTTATTTCACATAAGCTTAAATGTGACTCAGTTGATATATAAATATAAATATATGAATATAATTGTCAATAGTCTTTTGCTGATATTGATTATTTTTTGGTCACTTTATTGGAAATGCTCTGACTGTCTGTATCTGTTGTATAAGGCTGTGTTTGCGCCGTATTGGTTATTTTATGCTTTGTTTCTGTACGTTATTTTTGCTGATTGTGTGCCCCTTCACTAGAAGCTCCCCCCACTAATGATCATTGTGTTAGGAAGGACATCCAGCGCAAAACATCTGTTGAACCAAATAAATCGCTAAAATGCGCTGATACGCTGTAGCGACCTCTATCGGAAGCAGCCCAAAGAAAGGATGGAACAAATGATCATATTTCACTAACGGTGTTTCACTAATACTGTAATACTTATAAATAATAGCTGATTTAATCTTTACTTAGGATTTTATCCCATTATCCCTGTGAGGAATTAGAGCCTTCTTCTTCTACAATGTGACAGTAAATAAATAATTATTTTCAGTCCATGAGAGTAAGGATTCTTTACTAATAAGTTTGTCTATTGGGATACATTCGGATCAAATGGATGCGTTTACACTTGGCATTAACATGCGACCCGTATTCGGATATAATGTCCACATAGACACTGAAAAGACAAGTGTAAACGGGCATCTGACCGGGAAATAATCTTGATTGGATCACTGTGATTGCATGTTAATTCCAAGTGTAAACGTAGACTAAGCTAATTAATTAAAGTGTATAGACAGTGAAGAGAAGTACGTGCTGTGCGCTGTTTCTGAGGTAAATGATGTCTGTAACAGGTTATAACGTGTCATTCTGTAACTCCTCCTATTAAGGAAGTACAGAAGTGAAGTGTGAGACGACTGCAGTTCTTCATAAACAGCCTGCAGTGTTCTGCTCTGGTGAGATTAACTTTATTCTCCATTTATGAAGGAATGTGAGTTTGTTTTACAGCAGTGTTAAAGGAAGTGATTACACACTGGAACTACAAATTCATGTGATTAAGCTGAAAGAGCTGAAATCGGGGAGTGATTATTACTTTAACAAAGTGAAAGTGAAACACTGAGCGTTCAGACTAGAGAGAAGAACAACAGTAAAATAAAATGGCTTCTAAGTTTACAGAGGAGGATTTCTCCTGTCCTGTGTGCTGTGAAATCTTCAAGGATCCTGTTGTCCTGCACTGCAGTCACAGTGTGTGTAAAGTGTGTTTACAGAAGTTCTGGAGGATGAAAGGATCCACAGATTGTCCTGTTTGTAGGAGGAAGCTACCTGCAGAGAAACCTCCCCTAAACCTGGCTTTAAAGAACCTGTGTGAGACTTTCTTAGAGGACAGAAGTCAGAAATCTTCATCAACATCTGAAACAGTCTGCAGTTTGCACAGTGAGAAACTCAAACTCTTCTGTCTGGACGATCAGCAGCCGGTGTGTTGGGTGTGTCGGGATTCAAGAAAACACACCAAACACAAATTCTGTCCAATTGATGAGATAGTAACAAACTGTAAGGTAAATAAAATTAAACTTTGACGTCATGTATCACATGTAAACAAACATTGATGATAGTTCAAATTAAATGTAAAACACAGGGCAGTGACGGTCACCGCGTCATTTTGTCTATTGTCTAACGTGGTGTGATAACACACTCTAACACACAAAATTGCGTTACACTGGCGTCTCTGGCTTTCCCGACCGAGTTTCGTCAGGATTCAGCCACGGACTTGGGAATATTTTGTTTTTGCACCAAACGAGAAAGACAAACAATTTGGATGAAACCATTTATAGGTTTTGTGGCAAAAATATAGGCTGTATTGTGTTGTTTCATTGACGGAAGTAATTCCATAAATCAATGCTCATGCTTGTATGGATGTTTTAGCATCATTTCTTTGTTTTTGTCATTTGTATACATAAAATGCATTCATTTCTCTCTTACTTGAGAGGTACAGTGAACTCGGACTTACACGTAACGCTTGTCTTTTGTCGTTCAGTGAAACAATAACAGCAATTCTTAATCTGTCACGGATTATTTTAAGGCACCAGCACCACTGAATGCTTCTGCCATGATTGATTTAATAATATATTCTAGAGATCACCATCGGTTTTTGTTCCCCTCCCCCTACCAACCCTTCAACAACGGTGGTTGTTGGTAATTTCCCAGCGTGGTAGTCAAACGGTCCACAGTCACAGAGTCTCCATGCAGTGTGATAATTTGTTTCAGGAGAATCTCAACACTGCACTGCAGTCCCTGCAGCTGAAACTGAAGATCTTTAAAGATTGTAAACTGACCTGGAGTCAGACTGCAGAACATATAAAGGTTAGAATCAATAACATGGGTTTGAGATGATAATGATGATTATATTTATTATATTTGATTTAATTTCCTCTTCACTGTAGATTCAGGCACAACACACAGAAGATCAGATTAAGAAAGAGTTTGAGAAACTTCACCAGTTTCTACGAGATGAAGAGGCAGCCAGGATCACTGCACTGAGAGAGGAAGAGGAGCAGAAGAGTCAGATGATGAAGGAGAAGATTGAGAAGCTGAACAGAGACATATCATCTCTTTCACACACAATCAGAGCCATAGAAGAGGAGATGAGAGCTGAAGACGTCTCGTTCTTACAAGTGAGGATCATTTATTCAGCATTTATACTGTGAGAAAGTAAAACTACTTTCCATAATCAGAAACATCACATTTCAGTGGTGTAAACATGTCAATCACATCCACTTGTATTTGCTTTGTTGTGTTACAGAACTACAAGGACACAGTGGAAAGGTGAGTGATGTGTTTCCTGTCTCTCTCTTTCTCTGTGTTTCTGAATCCAAACCCACAGCAGCACTGACTCCTGAATGTTTTTGTAGAGTCGAGTGCACACTGCAGAATCCAGAGGAGCTTTCAGGAGCACTGATCCATGTGAATAAACATCTGGGAAACCTGAAGTTCAGAGTCTGGGAGAAGATGCAGGACACTGTCCAATACAGTAAGACTTATTTTCTCCCATGATGTGTGTGTGTGTGTGTGTGTGCATATTTAAATATTTAATATTAAATAAACCTAATGTGATTATTTGTCAAATTATTTATTAAATCAAAAATATTTTTGCTTGTTTAATCAAAAATAAATTATTATTGTTTATTATAAATAATACAAAAATGTTTATAATCATTGATTTCATTTATTTTAGTACTAAATAGCAGTGTAACTTAAGCAGCAATACAAACATTTAAATACATTTTATGAATTGTATTCTTTATGTACCAGAACATGATAAAAATCATCTGGTCTTTTTTCAGGTACTAAAATTAATATCATATATAGAAAATTATAACTTCTAGTTATTGCTGTTAAAAGTGGATTTTCAAGATGCTGATCATAAAATGTAGTAAGATTGTCACACACACTTTCTCCATTTTACAGTTACAGATGGTATTTGCATTTGTCAGTTCTAAAACTAACCACTTGGTGTCAGTAGTGTTATAGAAGGTGGAGATAACGAAAAAAACGAATAGAGAGAAAAATAGAGAGGTTTAATTAGAGTTTGTTTGCGATTTATTTGTATTTATTTTGCCGTGTGCTTTTCGCTAAAAAAAGAATAAAAATAAGTTTATTACGAAACTGTTTCTTTGTGGGATCAAGAAACATTACACATTTTACTTTGATAGCAATTATTTCAAAATAAAAGTCCTGATCTAAGCGATATAAATAGTGTGTGTGTTTCAGCTCCTGTAATTCTGGACCCCAACACTGCTTATCGTTATCTCATTGTATCTGATGATCTGACCAGTGTGAGATTCAGTGATGAGAAACAGAAACATCCTGATAATCCAGAGAGATTTGATGAATATTATTCTATTCTGGGTTCTGAGGGCTTTAACTCAGGAACACACTGCTGGGATGTTGAAGTTGGAGACTCTACAAACTGGTATGTGGGTGTGATGACAGAATCTGCTGAGAGGAAGGGGGGTGTATTTTCCAGAAGGGGTGTGTGGTACGTGTGGTATTATGGTGATTTATATAGAGCGTGTGCAACACCAGACACAGACACTGAACTTTCAGTAGAAAGGAATCTCCAGAGAATTAGAATAAAGCTGGACTGGGACAGAGGAAATCTGTCGTTCTCTGACCCTCTCACTAACACACATGTATACACTTTCAAACACAAATTTACCAAAAAATTACTGCCATTCTTCTGTGCCTGGGATAATGGTTGTAGTCTAAAGATTCTCTCAGTTCGGTGCTCGACAAGAGTGAATCATATCCGTTAAAGTTGTTTTACTTTAGTTCATTCATTCATCTTCTACCGCTTTATCCGATCTTCCCTCGGGTCACGGGGAGTCTGTGTCTATCTCAGGCGTCTATGGGCATTAAGGCAGAATACACCCTGGATGGAATGCCAACCCATCGCAGGGCACAAACACACATTCACACACACACATTCACACACTAGGGACAATTTTCCAAGGTGCCAATCAACCTACCATGCATGTTTTTGGACCGAGAGGAAACCGGAGAACCCAGAGAAAAAACCCCTGAGGCACGGGGAGAACATGCAAACTCCACACACACACATGGCCGAGACGGGAATCGAACCCGGACCCTGGCGGTGTGAGGCGAACGTGCTAACCACTAAGCCACCGTGCCCCTTACTTTAGTTCATTAATAAAATATTTAACTATTCATATTTCTTACACAGAGCACTAAACGGTTTAGTTTTTTACAGGTATAAAAAGTGTATATATTTAGTTTCACATTTAATCAAAATAATAATTATAACATATATACATAGAATACATAGTATACAAAATTATACAAGATATAGATATATCTTAGCTATTCTTTCGAGAAAAAAAAGTTAATGAATTAAAAATAATATGATTAAGATCAATGTCTTGTTCTGGGTTTCCACAAACACATTAACTACAGGATAAAATCATAAAACTCTGCAGAATTTGAAATCTGATATAAATGGTTTAATTTTAATAGGATGGTTTTAACATTAATAATAAAAATGGTATAATTATTTTTTTTACTTGATTGTATTTTTTTTTTATCACTATGATGTTAAATGCTATTGATCCTTGGTGAAAGGTTTAGATCAGGGGTCTCAAACTGAATTTACCTGGGGGCCGCTGGAGGCAGAGGCTGGGTGATTATTTCAACATGTAGGTTACCCATTAATGGGTCAATAAAACCCATTGGTGGTGAGTGAGGATCGTGGTGAGGATCGGGGGGGGGGGGCGAAGATGTGCTTTCCCTTCGCAGAAAGTAAAGGCGCTCAGCCTTCGATCTGGCGGGTGTTGAGAGACCAGGTGAGATTCTCCTCCAGATGAACACCAAGGAACTTGGTGTTCTTGACGATCTCCACGGTAGAGCCGTCGATGGTGAGTGGAGGATGTTCACTCGGTGCTCTCCTGAAGTCAACGATCATCTCCTTTGTCTTGTCGACGTTCAGAGACAGGTTGTTGGCTTCACACCATGCCGTTAGCTGTGCCACTTCCTCTCTGTATGCTGACTCGTCGTTCTTGCTGATGAGACCCACCACGGTCGTGTCATCGGCGAACTTGATGATGTGGTTCGAGCTGTGCATCGCTACACAGTCGTGAGTCAGCAGGGTGAACAGCAGGGGACTGAGAACGCAGCCTTGAGGGGCTCCGGTACTCAGTGTGGTGGTGCTGGAAACGCTGTTCCCGATTCGGACTGATTGTGGTCTCCCAGTCAAAAAGTCCAGAATCCAGTTACAGAGGGAAGTGTTTAGTCCAAGCAGGCTTAACTTTCCGATGAGGTGCTGAGGGATGATGGTGTTGAATGCTGAACTGAAGTCGATGAACAGCATTCGAACGTAAGTATCTTTATTGTCCAGGTGTGTGAGGGACAGATGAATGGCTGTGGAGATCGCGTCGTCCGTTGAGCGGTTCGGACGATATGCAAACTGTAGCGGGTCCAGTGTGGGTGGTAGCTGGGTCTTGATGTGCCTCATGACAAGCCTCTCGAAGCATTTCATCACGATGGGTGTGAGTGCGACGGGACGATAGTCGTTGAGGCAGGACACTGAGGACTTCTTCGGCACGGGGACGATGGTTGTCGCTTTAAAGCACGATGGAACAACGGCGCTGCTCAGAGAGATGTTGAAGATATCCGTGAAGACATCTGCTAGCTGTTCTGCACATTCTCTGAGCACTTTACCAGGGATGTTGTCTGGTCCAGCAGACTTCCGTGGGTTCACTCTGCGCAGAGTTCGCCTCACATCAGCGGTGCTTAGGCAGATCACCTGGTCGTTGGGCGGAGGGATGGTCTTCCTCGCTGTCACGTTGTTCTGTGCCTCGAACCGAGCGTAGAAGTCGTTCAGCGCATCTGGGAGGGAGTCGTCACTGCTACAGACAGATGAGGTCGTCTTGTAGTTTGTGATCGTCTGGATGCCCTTCCACATGCGCCGAGTGTCTCCGGTGTCCTGGAAGTTGCTGTGGATTCTCTGGGCGTGTGCACGCTTTGCCTCTCTGATGGCGCGGGACAGTTTGGCCCTGGCTGTTTTTAAGGCCGTCATGTCCCCTGCTCTGAAGGCGGTGTCTCTGTTCTTCAGCAGCGCACGCACATCCGCCGTCATCCACGGCTTCTGGTTGGAGCGTGTGGTGATGGTCTTGGAGACGGTAACATCATCAATGCACTTGCCGATGTAGCTGGTCACTGATGACGTATACTCCTCCAAGTCTACCGAGTCGCCGTTGGTTGCAGCCTCCTTAAACATGTTCCAGTCAGTGCACTCAAAACAGTCCTGTAGAGCTGACATGGCTCCAGCAGGCCAGGTTTTCACCTGCTTTGGGACAGCTATTAGAGCGTCTGACGATGGGTCTGTATGCTTGGCATTAGCATAACAGTGATGTGGTCTGAGTATCCGAGATGGTGGGCGGGGCTCCGCACGGTACGCGCCGGGAACGTTGGTATAAACAACATACCAGCGTGTTTTTCCCTCTCGTCGCAAAGTCCACATGCTGGTGGAATTTAGGGAGAACTGACTTGAGATTTGCATGGTTGAAATCTCCGGCGATAATAAACAGTCCGTCGGGGTGCGCGTTCTGTAAGTCACTAACAGCCCCGTAGAGTACACACAGAGCCTCCTTAGCATTGGCGCTAGGAGGAATGTAAACTCCGATAACAAAGAGGGTGGTGAATTCCCGTGGTAAATAAAACGGCCTACATCTCACAGTCACATATTCCATGAGCGATGAACAGTGTTTAGAAACTAACACAGAGTCCGTGCACCAATTCCGTGTTTATGTAAACACAAACGCCACCGCCGCGAGTCTTACCGCACAGAGCTTCATTCCTGTCGGCACGAAACGTGGCTAGTCCGTTTAGCTGAATGGCGGTGTCCGGAACTCTGTCGTTGAGCCATGTTTCCGTGAAAACAAAAACACAACAGTCTCTAAACTCACGCCGTGTATTCCGCTCGAGTCGGATGTAGTCCAGTTTATTATCCAGGGAGCAGACGTTGGATAATATGATGGACGGGAGAGCCGGCCGGCTAGGGTTAGCATTTAGCCTAGCACGGACTCCCGCCCGCTTGCCGCGCTTCCGCTTCCTCGCGCACCGCTTACGTCGTCCTCTCTCCTGGTCACCGGTGTCAGTCGACGCCGAGGATCGGAAGGCCTGGTCTCCGTAGCACGCCGAGTTCGCGAAGGTTCTTTCTAACATCGTCATGCAGGTTATTTGCTGCATGATTCCGGTATTTCAGGAGTGTCTGGCGGTCGTATACATGAACACCATTGTATTTGGCGTCCATGTGCCGTTTGTGTCGGGCAAAAACGCAAAAACACCACGTTCTACAGAGGAACTATTGAGAGCATCCTGAGCAGCTGCATCACCGTCTGGTTTGGGAACTGCACCGTCGCGGACCGCAAGACCCTACAGCGGATAGTGAGGACAGCTGAAAAGATCATCGGTGTCTCTTTACCCCCTCTCACGGACATTTACACCACATGTTGCACACGAAGAGCCACCAGCATTGTGGCTGACCCCACGCACCCCTCACACACACTCTTTACCCTCCTGCCTTCTGGTAAACGGTACCGAAGCATTCGGGCCCGCACCACCAGACTGATAAACAGTTTCCACCCGCAAGCCATCAGGCTTCTTAACACTAGAGACTGAACCACTGCCACACACACACTCCGGTTTTACACACCACTGCTGTCTAACATTATTTATTCTGCTGCTAAAAACATGGTTATAGTTTTGAAGGTTGGCACACGTCACTTTGCTGCCTTAAATACTTGAATGTTTATTTACTGTATTTATAACTACGTATGTTTACAATCTGCACCGCCACTTTATCTACCTTTGCACAATCCATATTTTTGCACAATATAACTGCACTGTCGGCGCTTTAGTTTATGTACCTGTCCTGTGGCGTGACTATGTAATGTCTGTCTTGTCGCACTTGTTGTTTGTGGCTCTATGTCGTCCCGTGTATGTAGCTCTTGTTTGTCTATCGTGCCTTTATGTTGTTTTATGTAGCACTGTAGTCTTGGAGGAACGTTGTTTCGTTTTAATGTATATTGCATCAGCTGTATGTGTTAAAATGACAATAAAGCTCACTTGACTTGACTTGATAAAATTCACAGGGTTAACTTGGAACAGTTTGATGCCTTGTACACCATAATATGACCTCGCCCATACATTCGCCATTTTTGAGCCAAAATGTCTCTACATCAGGGGTCTCCAAAGTTTTTTTGGTGAGGGCCAAATACAGAAAAATAGGCAAAGGCCCGGGCCACACACAAGAAGTGACATATTGACGCATGATTACGGTATTTATTTCTAACTCACCTATATAATGTGAAGAATATTGCTCTCAATGGGAGCAGTGATGCTGTTTTTTTCGATTGAAGGATGGCTGGGATGTCAGGAGAAAACTTGGTGGTTGCGACACGGAGAACCTCACAGAGATGGCTATCAGTTATTCTGGATCGCAATCTGCTTTTGTTCTGATTTAACAGAGAGAAATGTTTGTTCACATATGTATGTTGAGCCGAACAGGCTCATCATTCTTTTTGCGTGGCGTCTCATCAGAGGAAACTTGGCATGATCCAAAGTCTTATAGAAATCAGGGAGGGTGAGAAGCTTATGTTGACTCTTCAGAGAATCATCACATTGCATTTCAATCAGTTCTAACTGTAGACTCTCCTCCACCTCTTCTGCATCCACCAGGAAGGGGGTCGAGAACAGCTTGACCTGTTTTTCAATAACAGAAAAATCTTGAAAACGCTGGTTGAATTCTGTGATGTAATTACAGAAGCATATTTCTCCTTTTTAGTAGAAAGGTCTGCCTTTGGAAAAGCAAACTTGATTTCAGATAGCGCAGGGAAGTGTGCAGCATTAAAGCTTCGTAGTTGTGTCTCAAACAGGCGGAGTTTTACACAGAAGGCTTTCATGTGCGCATACAGGTGTGACACCAGCTGTTCTTTGCCTTGTAGGTTCTTGTTCGGTGTATTCAAATGATGAGTGAGATCAACTAAAAATGCCAAGTCTGCCAGCCACAGAGGGTCACTCTGTGGCTGACAGTTTATGAAGAGGTCGGCCTTTCTCTTTCAAAAACTTATCGATTTCTGATCTCAGCGAATAAAACCGCTGCAACAAAGAGCCGCGGCTGAGCCAGCGCACATCAGAGTGATAGAGTACATCCCTGTATTCTGCATCCACGTCAGATAAGAAAGCTTGAAATTCCCTGTGGTACAGTCCTCTAGTTCGAATTATGTTGACTGTTCTTACAACAGTGTTCATCACCTCGCCCAGCTGGATAGTCTTTAGTCTGGATAGATTTTTCTTCGCTTAATTTTGTTTAGTGGAGAGGCACCTTTTCTGTGACTAGCTCCATCTAATGTTGAAAATGAGAAGTGCAACAGAGTTGAGCTCAAGCGCCATGTGCGGGCCATATTCGATTATATTTTGAAAATTTGCTGCGGGCCATTAGAAACTGACCCGCGGGCCGCAGTTGGCCCGCGGGCCGTAGTTTGGAGACCCCTGATCTAAATCTTAGGGTTAAAAGTAGGGCTGCTCGATTATGAAAGAAATCATAATCACGATTATTTTACACATTACTCATTGACTTTGTGAATATGTTGCATTTATTGAACAGAACAGTGAATTCTCCTTAAAATTTGATTAAGACAAATAAAACAAAGATCATACAAGATCAACAATGTAGTGCACTTCCACAATCTTTATAAAAACAAGTAATAAATCAAATGTAATATTAAATAAAATAGTAAATATGATGCAGGTGAGCTTTTACTCATTTAAACCTCATGCAGTCGTAGTTTCCCTGAGTCTATGGGCTACGTTTTGCCTGGTATGGTCTTTAGGAATGGTACGCAGTTTGGAGACATTTTGTATTAAAATTGGAATTGGCATTAATGAAGTTGTAAAAGAACAGACTGTCCAGACAGGAGTTACAGTTAAACAGTCTTTATTTAGAATATCAGATGGAAGCAGTGAGTGAGGGAGACTACAGGGGAAATGGAGAGACAAGGAAGGAGAGCACAGGGGTGAAGGAGTGGAAGCAGGACAGACCAGATCTTGGGAGGAATTCGAAGGAACGGTAGGAGCAGGTGTTATACCCCTGAAAGAAGGGGGAAGAATCAACAGTCACATCAGATGCAGATGGTGTTTCTCCACTGAAAACTTTTATGTGTAATCCTTTTCATATTACAATAAACTTGTCAAAACAGCATCACTGGCATTTTCTTCATTAAACAAACATTCAATAATTGTAACAAACTATTAGACCCTTTTTCTCAATCTTCTGATAACAAATCACATTATAAATTAAATATGTAGGCATTTTATACAATACTGTATATAGATCTGAAAACAATTACTCTTTTCCTTTAACCAGATACATCGATCCAGACACACATCAACAATTCTGAATATTTAAATGCTCTATTGGATAATATATTCACTTTTTTTTTATCAAATCAACTGAATAGAACCAAATATACAAAATCAACACATTAATTATAAGCAGCTACATCAAATACGTCGTGTTAATTAATGAGCATTTGGCCTTCTGCCATTCTGTGTGCCTCGTGCCAACAAGCAAATGATACTCGAAATAAAGCACATCGCTAAACACATTTCTGAGCCGATCGGGCTTTAAACATGTTCATCTGAACGCAATTGATGATAAACAACATCGGAAAAGTTTTGAAACATTCTTTTAAACTTATACTACGTTAACAGATAACTACAATGGGTACCTGATAGAAGGGGGAAGAATAAACAGTCACTTGAGATGCAGATGGTGTTTCTCCACTGAAAACTTTTATGTGTAATGGCAAAACACTGCACTGTCTCCCCCTAGCGTTAGATGAGGCTGTGAACTAATCGATCACACACCCCATAGTACCAAACCAATTGATCACCAATTTATGAATTTTACTATTTAACTATTTACATAAGATTATGCAGAATATATAAACACTCTGTCGCACAGGATCTTGGGAGAAACCCGGACGGATTGTAGGAGTTGGGAACGAGGAGCGGGACGGGAAACAGGGAATAGAGAAAACAGGTGCATACATATGAATAGTAAACAGGATAAGGGGGAGTCCATATTGAGGTACGCGGTGCGAGATCGGAACAGAGCAGTGACAGAAATGTAGTGTAACGCTAATATATGGCTCCATTGTGGCGAAACAAACGGAATAGTAATTTTTTCTCAATTACACCATTTATGTGATCATTGAGATCCGAAATCTAAATTCGATTAATTTCATAGCTCTAGTTAAAAGGGCTCCTGATCCATTGACTCAATTAACCAGTTCACTTTCCTAACAACTCCCTCATTCTGACATCATGAACATCAGTGACTGGAATTTCAGTCAGGACTCCTGTTTGTGTGTGTGTGCATCTGCATCTCTGTCAAATGAATTCAGACTGGTGTCATCTCTGAGCTGAGTTAGGTCTCTATAGCGAACCCCTTCTGAGTGCAACTGAACACTGGATTGTTTTTTTTTTTTTACCCACACTGGAAAGGTCCTTTCCCATAGCGCCCTCATAAACTAGCCAAATTGTAGACTCACGGAAATCAGGACCTACATCATCTGGGGATAAAAGGACCTCAGACTCTCAAAGCACTAGACTCATGCTTCCTTCCTCTGAATCCGCTAGATCAAAATCTTCCATGCCCAATTCACTTATACGTGCTTTAACCTCTGACTCTTCATCAAAGAGCAAAAAACTTCCCTCCTAATTATCAACAGGTAACCCAACAGGTAGGAAACTAACATCTAGTATCAAATACCTACACTACCCTCTCCTTCCCTTCATCATCTTTAAGCTTGTATGTGTACACTACAGGTTCCCACTTATCCTCTAATTTCCTCTTCCCTCTTTCTCATTTATTCACCACTAGCACACGATCACCAACATTCAGACATGTTCCCCTGACTTTTCTGTTGTACCCTACATCCTGCTTTCTCTCTCCCTTGTCGGAATGTTTCCGCACAATCTCGTCCGCCTCATGGAGATATGACATTAATGATTTTAGATAAGTATCATGATCAACAACCACTGGATCATATAACATCTGTCTGAACATGACGTCCACTGGTAATCTTGGCACCCGACCAAACATAAGCTGAAAGGGGTGTACCGTGTTGTCTCATGAACAGTAGCATTATTACCATTTGTGCTTCTCTGGAGAATGATAGGTTCATTATTTCCTACACTGTGACGTATATAGATATTGATCTATATTTTGGATTAACAACTTTATTAGATTCCAAACCAATCATAAACATGCAAATGAGTCCTGGGAAGAGAAGAAGAAAATAACTTTCTGCCAACGTTTCATGGTTTACTTTTGTCAGTTCATAGAAACTGGGTGTGACCCAACCAAGTACTGACATGTACAGCATTTATAAGACACTCTTATCCATAGCAACTTACAACTGAGCATTTGAGGGTTAAGGGTCTTTCTCAAGGACTACTAGTGGCAGCTTGGTGGCGCTACATCACCTCTTAAAATAGACGAGCCTTTATTTGTCACATATACAGCACAGTGAAATTCTTTCTTCACATATTGTTTTTGGAAGCTGGTGTCAGAGCACAAGGTCAACCATGATACAGCGCCCCCTGGAACACAGAGGGTTAAGAGCTCTTTTACGTATCCAGCCTCTCCTTACCTCTCTGTTTCTCCTCCTCCTCCCAGCTTTGTTCCTAGACCTCGTTACCGCCCTGTGCCTTCTATCCAAATGTCAATATTTTAAATCCCTCTAATAAATTTACCCAATCTTTCTTAAGACTGTCTCACGTGTGTTCATTCTGTCAATTTTCAGTTAAACCCAATTCTACTTTTTATTACTTTCAGTACAGTAAATAGGTTAAATGTATTAAATTACAACATAAACTCAAAGATTAATTAAACGGTTGATGGGCATATTTTCAACTGTATTAATACATTTTGTTATTAATCTTTATTATAGATCACAGTCAATGAGTTTGACTTAGACAATATTTTTCATTACACAAAACGAAACACTCTTTGGATTAAAGCATTTTCCCGACAGTGATCATGAGGTAAATTCCCCAGAGCCCAGAATACAGTTGAATACAGTACAACCTCTGATTAGGTTTTTAACTTTTGACAAAGAAAATTATCAAATGCAAACATTATTTTTTATTATTTTAATTTTATTTTGAATCTATAAAGATCACCCAGTGTAGGTTCAACAAGTAAATCCATCAGATCTCTACAATCCCACAAACTGCTGGTGGGGGGAAATGTACAGCTTGAAATCTCCACCACTGCACAGTTTCACACAAAACCCCCACAACCAGCTAAACATGTCATCCAGCATTTACAGCATTAAACATCATAACACTTTATTTCATATCATATATAGTAGACCAACAAAATAAAATTCAATGAATGAAAGGTGAAGAGGAACAGGGGTGAGTGATTAGTGTCATGTGATCCAGACATGGCAGTGCAGTGGCTGCTGGGTAACGTAGTCAAAGCTCCACAATCCTGATACAGAACACATTTTACTGTTTAGTGCTTTTATAAAACACACTTTTAGAAAAATATTAATCTTTACATTTGCAATATTTCTTTAATAAACTGGAATAAAACTCAGCTATAACTGATCTTACCCACTTTTACAGAGAACTGAACTGGGAGGATCTTTACAGGAGATTCTTTACCATAAACACGTAGTAATGGCAGTAATTGATCAGTAAATGTGTGTGTGAAAGTGTGTATGTGTGTGTTAGTGACAGGATCAGAAAATGACAGATTTCCTCTGTCCCAGTCCAACTTCACTCTGATTCTCTGGAGTTTCTGTTTTACTGAGAGGAGAGTTTCTGTATGTGGCGTAGAGCATGCTCTATATTTACTGTTATTATATAGCACAAACCAGATTCCACTTCTGTAGGACACATTCCCCTTCCTCTCAGCAGATTCTCTCATCACACCCACAAACCATCCTGTACAATCTCCAACTTCAACATCCCAGCAGTGTGTTCCTGAGTTAAAGCCCTCAGAACCCACAATACAATAATCATTATTAAATCTCTCTGGATTATCAGGAAGTTTCTGTTTCTCATCACTGAATCTCACACTGGTCAGATCATCAGATACAATGAGTTTACACTGAGCAGTGGTGGGGTCCAGAATTACAGGTGCTGAAACACACACACACACACACACACACACACACACACACACACACACACACACACACACACACACACACACACACACACACACACACACACACACACACACACACACACACACACACACACACACACACACACACACACACACTAATAAATAATAATTATTATTAATTCAATCAGATATCATTTATAAGTATTACAGTTTTAGTGAAACACTTTTAGAGAAATATGATAATTTGTTCCATCCTTTACCAATAAATTAGATTATTACAAGTAACCAAAAACTAATCAATATCAGCAAAAGATTATTGACAATTATATTCATATATTTATATTTATATATCAAATGTGAGTCACATTTAAGCTTATGTAAAATAAATAAATGCATAACTTACCAATGAGCTATTTTCTAATGTCCATAATATCTAATATTATGTAATATCCATATTTTACAGGATCACTATCATGCTGTAAAAAAAATAATAATAATGCAATGATGCATACAAAGATTGCAACCAATCAGAGAAACAGGTTTGTTTTCATACAAAATAAACACATATCAAATAAATTACATATCAAATCAATTAGCTCAGATGTGATTGAGTCAGATTACTGCAAATTTAATGAAATTGGATTCTGGAAGAAGGTTAAACACTCCGAGAATGAATAATGAAGTCTGAGAACTTAATCATTTGGAGCAAAAAAAGAAGCTATAAATAGAAGGATAATTTGCAAGGTAAACAAGGTAAACTTAAGAATAATTTGCTAAAATTAGAAGCTTTTCATGAGCATGTAACTCAGCTGCAGTTATTGAAACTGTATGACTTTATATTAAAGCTAATGTGACATTTAAATACTTTAATGAGCTTCACAATTCTCTGAACATGCAACCTACACGATATATCTAACTGTCAAGGCTTCTTTTCTGATGGCTTTGTTAAGTCTATTTGAAACTATGTAAATCAACATATTCATTTGAGTACTTGCTATATGTTATCTGATCTTATTGAAAGATAAGGACATAAACAGAAGATATATCAGTCAGTGAATTGGACCAGTTATTTAGTTAAGTTATTTACTTATAATAATAACTGCATTTTGACTAGTTTTATTAAAGATTTATAAGGCCTTTATTCTTAGCTAATTTGCAATATATTGGGAAGTATTATATTTTATTACCACATATTAACATGTTTCATGTTCAATGTCAATTCTAACCAATCAACCTTTGGTATTTCTTACTGAAATTCTTAGTCCAAAAATCCAGCAGAGATTCGAGGCTACAGAGTTTGTGTTACGTGTTTGTGGTAGGTCTAGGGGTTTTTAAGGTCCTCAACAACGCTAATTAATAAGGTATTGTAACAGACCCAAAAAGAAGAAACAAACAAACCATCCAGAACACACAGCTGTGATTAAGGTGCATTTACTTTAGTGCAAAGTGACAAAAATGAAGGTAATTGTGTATTTACAATATGTACAGGTTACCAAAAGAAATACGAGGCTGAACGTGGGCGGTGCTAAAGAAAAGAAACCAAGAAAACGTAAAGTTCTTCCCTAACTCCGGTTTATATATACTAAGCTACAAACAAGAAAAGAAAACAAGACCTAGCTACTCTGCGCTTTCCTAACAAAATATAAATACAGGAAGTGGCACTCGCCCCTTACCTAGGGTATCTATACATGTAAATAAAACTACGTGTTGCGCAATGTATGAGCGCGCTCCTCCTTACCTGTCCAAGCCCCGCTCATACAACACAACACAACACAGAGTAGAATTCAACAAACTCCAAACAATCACACAGAAAACCGGAAGAACAGTCAAGACCGCGAATCAAATAGAAATAAACAAGGGAAGCAAGAGAACAGAATAAGTAGCAAGAATCAAGAGTAGGCAGCAAAAGAAGAATTAAGAGGGGGAATCAAGAGAGAGAGCTGCCGCGTCCGCCTGTCCGCTTTTATGGTAGTCAGTATTTCCGGACTCCGATTTTCCAGGGCGGATCCAACGCGACTTTGCTCCTCCCACCAGCGGTTTGGACCTCGGTGTCAGCCGCTAGTGTCGCGCCCGGCAGCACCTTCTGAAACAGACTGCCAAACAAAGCCCTATACGTGCCGTGGCACGTAACAGTTTGTCAGCCACCAAGGGGAGATGCTAGCAGCATACTTTGAATACTTTACTGAATTTCATTGGTTTTGTACATGTACGTCGCACAATGACAATAAAGATGAATCTAATCTAAATATAATCTAAAGGTGCACCAAGCTGCTAACACTCACATCTTGTGAGCTCTGCATACTACAACAATGATGCCCTGCAATGTGCATTCATACTTACCTTGCTAATCAAGTTGACATTAGAATAGGCGTATCCTACATTTATTTAACCTAGCTCATTCATAAACTATTCAAGTATTCAAGAAAAGACAATTGTGCAAAGGAATTGCAGCTATGACTGTGGCTCCAGATATGCTTTTAGTGCAGCCAGGCATTGCCAGCATTGCCAGGCTTGGGCAAAGATACATCCAAATTAATAGATGTTATACCAAAACGTATGTAATGTGTACCAAATACATATGAAAGTAAAATAGATATGAAAGTAAGCTGGTGTGTATACTGATATAAAAATAATGAATAAATAATCTACACAGAAAAATTTATATCGTAACTTAAGAACAGTAGACTAGTAAACAGCAATATAAAATGCGATGAAGAGACACATAAACATACACATTGCAAACGTAGGAATAAAAATCAGTTTAATATGATGGTTGAGAATGGAATAAAAAAAATTTAATAAATAAAAATAAGGGTCGCTGGGGTGAACAAGAAATCCAAATATGGCTTGAAAGGGGGAGGACCATGCGATAAGAAATAATGGAAAATAGAAAAAAATTTGAACATAGGAGTTGATTCTGATGAGATCAATGGAAATAAGGAGAAATCCCATCCGAGAGAAATAAAAAAAAAGGGTTTAAACTGTTCTATTGTAACTGTGGATTGTAAGAGAAATGGTGTAAGGTTTGAAGGAAGTGTACAGTAAGAGTATAGTGGAGGTGAAGAGAGCTTGTTATAGGGTGATGAACGTGAAGCTTGAAGGTAAAGGCGAGATGATAAATGCCATCAGTGCTCCACAAGTAGATTGTGAGATGGAGGTAGATAAAGAGGTGGAGAATGTAGTAATGAAAGATTAGTGATTGTAGAAGACTTATATGGTGAAGGGAAGAGAGCCCCTGGTCAGTAGGTATGTCCTTAAGGGGAGGAATGAGGAATGGAAGATGGTGGTAGATTTTGTGAAAAGGATGGAGATGGCAGTGGTGAACACATATTTTAAGAAGAAGGAGGCGCATAGGTTGATGTATTAGAGTGTATAATGTATGTGTAATTATGTATAATCAGATACCTCTCAACTCAACTGTTCACACTTAGGGTGCCTCAGAGCAAGCATAAACATAAATAACTCCTCCCCTGTGGCTGTTACTGCACTGAACACCTAACCATCAAACACCATTAACAAACAGACCACTGCATTGTCACTGCATTTCTGCATTTGCACTGTTTTACCATTATGCATTTTCTTCACCATCCACAACTGTATATCATTTATGCATTTATGGTTAGATGCAAACCGCATTTCATAGGCTCTGTATGTGTACCTTGACAATAACAATAAAGTTGAATCTAATCTAATCTAATAATACAGTAAACCAGATAAACTTGGTTTAGACACAAATGCAATGTCCTCTCTGAGATGCCTGCTCAGAAAGTAGTCTCATTATAGTCTCCTTCTTTTCTTTTTGCCTATACATACACACACACACACACACACACACACACACATATATATATATATATATATATATACTACCCCAACTTGTCAGATCTCACTCAGTCACTGAACAGCATTGGCATCAACAGCATTGGCATCAATAACGTCTTTTTTAAATTCATTTCTTAATGCAACAGTTACTTTATTAGGAATGCCTTTTGTCTATAAGAATAAATGTGTCTCAGAATTACAGTTCATGAATCTGTAGTCAGAACATGAATATACAGTAAGTAAGTGATGTGCGCTGTTTCTAAGGTAAATGATGACTGTAACAGGTTATAACGTGTCATTCTGTAACTCCTCCTATTAAGGAAGTACAGAAGTGAAGTGTGAGACGACTGCAGTTCTTCATAAACAGCCTGCAGTGTTCTGCTCTGGTGAGATTAACTTTATTCTCCATTTATGAAGGAATGGGAGTTTGTTTTTCAGCAGTGTTAAAGGAAGTGATTACACACTGGAACTACAAATTCATGTGATTAAGCTGAAAGAGCTGAAATCGGGGAGTGATTATTACTTTAACAAAGTGAAAGTGAAACACTGAGCGTTCAGACTGGAGAGAAGAACAACAGTAAAATAAAATGGCTTCTAAGTTTACAGAGGAGGATTTCTCCTGTCCTGTGTGCTGTGAAATCTTCAAGGATCCTGTTGTCCTGCACTGCAGTCACAGTGTGTGTAAAGTGTGTTTACAGAAGTTCTGGAGGATGAAAGGATCCACAGATTGTCCTGTTTGTAGGAGGAAGCTACCTGCAGAGAAACCTCCCCTAAACCTGGCTTTAAAGAACCTGTGTGAGACTTTCTTAGAGGACAGAAGTCAGAAATCTTCATCAACATCTGAAACAGTCTGCAGTTTGCACAGTGAGAAACTCAAACTCTTCTGTCTGGACGATCAGCAGCCGGTGTGTTGGGTGTGTCGGGATTCAAGAAAACACACCAAACACAAATTCTGTCCAATTGATGAGATAGTAACAAACTGTAAGGTAAATAAAATTAAACTTTGACGTCATGTATCACATGTAAACAAACATTGATGATAGTTCAAATTAAATGTAAAACACAGGGCAGTGACGGTCACCGCGTCATTTTGTCTATTGTCTAACGTGGTGTGATAACACACTCTAACACACAAAATTGCGTTACACTGGCGTCTCTGGCTTTCCCGACCGAGTTTCGTCAGGATTCAGCCACGGATTTGGGAATATTTTGTTTTTGCACCAAACGAGAAAGACAAACAATTTGGATAAAACCATTTTTAGGTTTTGTGGCAAAAATATAGGCTGTATTGTGTTGTTTCATTGACGGAATTCCATAAATCAATGCTCATGCTTGTATGGATGTTTTAGCATCATTTCTTTGTTTTTGTCATTTTTGTATACATAAAATGCATTCATTTCTCTCTTACTTGAGAGGTACAGTGAACTCGGACTTACACGTAACGCTTGTCTTTTGTCGTTCAGTGAAACAATAACAGCAATTCTTAATCTGTCACGGATTATTTTAAGGCACCAGCACCACTGAATGCTTCTGCCATGATTGATTTAATAATATATTCTAGAGATCACCATCGGTTTTTGTTCCCCTCCCCCTACCAACCCTTCAACAACGGTGGTTGTTGGTAATTTCCCAGCGTGGTAGTCAAACGGTCCACAGTCACAGAGTCTCCATGCAGTGTGATAATTTGTTTCAGGAGAATCTCAACACTGCACTGCAGTCCCTGCAGCTGAAACTGAAGATCTTTAAAGATTGTAAACTGACCTGGAGTCAGACTGCAGAACATATAAAGGTTAGAATCAATAACATGGGTTTGAGATGATAATGATGATGATATTTATTATATTTGATTTAATTTCCTCTTCACTGTAGATTCAGGCACAACACACAGAAGATCAGATTAAGAAGGAGTTTGAGAAACTTCACCAGTTTCTATGAGATGAAGAGGCAGCCAGGATCACTGCACTGAGAGAGGAAGAGGAGCAGAAGAGTCAGATGATGAAGGAGAAGATTGAGAAGCTGAACAGAGACATATCATCTCTTTCACACACAATCAGAGCCATAGAAGAGGAGATGAGAGCTGAAGACGTCTCGTTCTTACAATTGAGGATCATTTATTCAGCATTTATACTGTGAGAAAGTAAAACTACTTTCCATCATCAGAAACATCACATTTCGGTGGTGTAAACATGTCAATCACATCCACTTGTATTTGCTTTGTTGTGTTACAGAACTACAAGGACACAGTGGAAAGGTGAGTGATGTGTTTCCTGTCTCTCTCTTTCTCTGTGTTTCTGAATCCAAACCCACAGCAGCACTGACTCCTGAATGTTTTTGTAGAGTCGAGTGCACACTGCAGAATCCAGAGGAGCTTTCAGGAGCACTGATCCATGTGAATAAACATCTGGGAAACCTGAAGTTCAGAGTCTGGGAGAAGATGCAGGACACTGTCCAATACAGTAAGACTTATTTTCTCCCATGATGTGTGCGTGTGTGTGTGTGTGTGTGTGCATATTTAAATATTTAATATTAAATAAACCTAATGTGATTATTTGTCAAATTATTTATTAAATCAAAAATATTTTTGCATGTTTAATCAAAAATAAATTATTATTGTTTATTATTAATAATACAAAAAATATTTATAATCATTGATTTCCTTTATTTTAGTACTAAATAGCAGTGTAACTTAAGCAGCAATACAAACATTTAAATACATTTTATGAATTGTATTCTTTATGTACCAGAACATGATAAAAATCATCTGGTCTTTTTTCAGGTACTAAAATTAGTATCTTTTATAAAAAATTATAACTTATAGTTATTGCTGTTAAAAGTGGATTTTCAAGATGCTGATCATAAAATGTAGTAAGATTTTCACACACACTTTCTCCATTTTACAGTGACAGATGGTATTTGCATTTGTCAGTTCTAAAACTAACCACTTGGTGTCAGTAGTGTTATAGAAGGTGGAGATAACGAAATAGAGAGGAATTTGTTTGTATTTATTTTTGTGCCGCTAAAAAAACAATAAAAATACGTTTATTACGAAACTGTTTCTTTGTGGGATCAAGAAACATTACACATTTTACTTTGATAGCAATTATTTCAAAATAAAAGTCCTGATCTAAGCGATATAAATAGTGTGTGTTTGTGTGTGTGTGTGTGTGTGTGTGTGTGTGTGTGTGTGTGTGTGTGTGTGTGTGTGTGTGTGTGTGTGTGTGTGTGTGTATATGTGTGTGTGTGTGTTTGTGTGTTTCAGCACCTGTAATTCTGGACCCCAACACTGTTTATCGTAATCTCATTGTATCTGATGATCTGACCAGTGTGAGATTCAGTGGTGTGGAACAGAAACATCCTGATAATCCTGAGAGATTTGATGAATATTACTCTATTCTGGGTTCTGAGGGCTTTAACTCAGGAACACACTGCTGGGATGTTGAAGTTGGAGACTCTACAAACTGGTATGTGGGTGTGATGACAGAATCTGCTGAGAGGAAGGGGGGTGTATTCTCCAGAAGGGGTGTGTGGTACGTGTGGTATTATGGTGATTTATATAGAGCGTGTGCAACACCAGACACAGACACTGAACTTTCAGTAGAAAGGAATCTCCAGAGAATTAGAATAAAGCTGGACTGGGACAGAGGAAATCTGTCGTTCTCTGACCCTCTCACTAACACACATGTATACACTTTCAAACACAAATTTACCAAAAAATTACTGCCATTCTTCTGTGCCTGGGATATTGGTTGTTGTCTAAAGATTCTCTCAGTTGGGTGCTCGGCAAGAGTGAATCATATCCGTTAAAGTTGTTTTACTTTAGTTCATTCATTCATCTTCTACCGCTTTATCCGATCTTCCCTCGGGTCACGGGGAGTCTGTGTCTATCTCAGGCGTCTATGGGCATTAAGGCAGAGATACACCCTGGATGGAATGCCAACCCATCGCAGGGCACAAACACACATTCACACACACACATTCATACACTAGGGACAATTTTCCAAGGTGCCAATCAACCTACCATGCATGTTTTTGGACCGAGAGGAAACCGGAGAACCCAGAGAAAAAACCCCTGAGGCACGGGGAGAACATGCAAACTCCACACACACACATTGCCGAGACGGGAATCGAACCCGGACCCTGGCGGTGTGAGGCGAACGTGCTAATCACTAAGCCACCGTGCCCCTTACTTTAGTTCATTAATAAAATATTTAACTATTCATATTTCTTACACAGAGCACTAAACGGTTTAGTTTTTTACAGGTATAAAAACTGTATATATTTAGTTTCACATTTAATCAAAATAATAATTATAACATATATACATAGAATACATAGTATACAAAATTATACAAGATATAGATATATCTTAGCTATTCTTTCGAGAAAAAAAAGTTAATGAATTAAAAATAATATGATTAAGATCAATGTCTTGTTCTGGGTTTCCACAAACACATTAACTACAGGATAAAATCATAAAACTCTGCAGAATTTGAAATCTGATATAAATGGTTTAATTTTAATAGGATGGTTTTAACATTAATAATAAAAATGGTATAATTATTTTTTTTAACTTGATTGTATTTTTTTTTATCACTATGATGTTAAATGCTATTGATCCTTGGTGAAAGGTTTAGATCAGGGGTCTCAAACTGAATTTACCTGGGGGCCGCTGGAGGCAGAGGCTGGGTGAGGCTGGGCCGCATCAGGATTTCCAATGTTCATGATCATTCCAATGTTCTCAAATATCTTTATTTTTAACACAAAATAATGAATTAAATAAATAAATAAATAAAAAAATGAATGTCTGATTTAACAGTTCTTTAACCTTTAACTTTATGAACATGAATGGAACATTAAACATAAACTGTTCTGAACATAGGGGGGCACGGTGGCTTAGTGGTTAGCACGTTCGCCTCACACCGCCAGGGTTTTTCTCCGGGTTCTCCGCCCCTTCCCCCGGTCCAAAAACATGCACGGTAGGTTGATTGGCACCTTGGAAAATTGTCCCGTGTGTGTGTGTGTGTGTGTGTGTGTGTGTGTGTGTCTGTGTGTCTGTCTTATTGAAGTTCAAGGAGGAGAAGAGCTTCTCACACAAGTATGTGCTCCCAAAAAGGCACATGGTCCGCTTGAACATTCTGGAAAGTTCAGGGAAGCTGGGGGTCAACTCGCTCTCAAAAATTGCAGAAGCTTGTCTGCGTCTCCACTCACCTCCCTGAACTTGGCTTTGAGTGCAGAATTGCACTGCAGGTTGTGTAATATGTGATTCCGCTAGGAGTCAATCTCGGGTATAACTTTGACTTTCAGTTGCACGGAGCTGTGGCGCATGCGCACTTTCGCTTTTCGATCGTTATCAGTGAAAGGCGTATACATGGCAGAGAGAGCTGGGCAGCTAAATCGGAGTTCTCCTTCTCCAATCGTATCAGATAGCGGCAATTATCCGAATTTCTCAAGTGTCATATAAACGCATTTACTGTTAAGTTTCAGTTTCACCCGCGACGCGCCTACAATAAGTAGGACGGAGTTTGTGAGAAGAACAAACACACAGCACCTCAATGAGCGGGATCGGTCATGATGGAGATGGCTACAGACACAGACACAGGCTGGATCACAGATCACAGCATCTCCTTCATTTCCTCCGCCCACCTTACTGGAGGAATGAATGAATGCGTGAGTGAGCGAGGCACTGGACAGCCCAGCCGATGTCCCGCCCTCCAGAGCCATATACCTCACCGTGATTGGTTCGTTCAGCTCCGCACACAACAACAAGACATGTGTGTGTGTGTGTGTGAGGGAAGGAACCATGAGCCAGGCTGACGTGCACAGCCATGGCTCTGGTTCGGGGTATGAGTTCGATGTATTGTCTTTAAGATGACGTACTTCTAGGTTACACCTGGGCTATTAAAATAAAAGCTCTTTGTTCTTCTAAAGTCAATTCTGCTACTTCTGCTTCTTCACCGCTTGCCGTAACAACAATCTTGCGGGCCGCACTGACGTCAATCTTTCTTATTAAAACGGGGGCCGCAAATTATCGTCCCGGGGGCCGCAGTTGGCCCGCGGGCCGCGAGTCTGAGACCCCTGATCTAACGAATCATTAACAGGATATAGCAGAGTCTGTATCGTTGGTACGAGTGTAAACATGATAAACATGAAAACAGGTCAAACTTTTCTCTCATACCTCAATATTTTTACCTCAGTGGTTATGTCCCGGAGCAGATGTCTGGTGTCCTGGGAAGGGTGGAAACGTATTGGGAGTGAAAGAAATACTAAACCAACATGGTTTCCACTAAATACTTCATTTCCATCTACACTGTGAATTATAGGAAAAAATTTCACCACATAACACCTGAAGTAAACATCCAGCCTCTATCATTAAGAACTACACTATATACAGCATAGAGAATAACAAAAAGTCCTGAAGTAGTACATATATTCTCCTCAAAACCCTGATCTCATCATCAACAACAATGAAATAGTCTCCTAAATATTTTCATGAAGAAACACTGCTTTGGGAAATACCTGGAGATTGGGAATGACTGACTCTGGTCTCCTCCTCTGAAACAAAACACAAAGGACATTTCCTGCACATGAGGCGGCAGCTATTGCCATAAGGACCAGTGACGGTGTAAAATGATGCTGGACTCTTGAGGAGAATATTATCATTTAATACAATTACTTGTAAGTTTCCTGTGAGGAATATTGCTTTTCTGACTGCGTGATGACGTCATTACACTATCGCACCCAAAACTGATCCTGTACGTAATAAACAAAAACACTAAAGCTCTGAAAAACGCGCGCTTCTCCCTGACATGCGCAATAGCAACTGACGAGACGCACGTTCGCATCCAAATGGCGCCAGACGCATATTTAAAAATAATAGAAGTTGAAATGCCAAATAAAACACAACAAAAAAATACATCGGTAACACAATAATAAAATTTTTAGTTAAAAAACAAACTACTATACTGTATTCACTGTAACCCGTTACATTTCTCTAAAATCCGCATGGGATCCGTAAGTCAATTAACATGTTCAGGTCTACAATAAACTATTCATTATTTCAACATGTAGGTTACCCATTAATGGGTCAATAAAACCCATTGGTGGTGAGGATCGTGGTGAGGATCGGGGGGGGGGGAAGATGTGCTTTCCTCAGCCTTCGATCTGGCGGGTGTTGAGAGACCAGGTGAGGTTCTCCTCCAGATGAACACCAAGGAACTTGGTGTTCTTGACGATCTCCACGGTAGAGCCGTCGATGGTGAGTGGAGGATGTTCACTCGGTGCTCTCCTGAAGTCAACGATCATCTCCTTTGTCTTGTCGACGTTCAGAGAGGAGACAGGTTGTTGGCTTCACACCATGCCGTTAGCTGTGCCACTTCCTCTCTGTATGCTGACTCGTCGTTCTTGCTGATGAGACCCACCACGGTCGTGTCATCGGCGAACTTGATGATGTGGTTCGAGCTGTGCATCGCTACACAGTCGTGAGTCAGCAGGGTGAACAGCAGGGGACTGAGAACGCAGCCTTGAGGGGCTCCGGTACTCAGTGTGGTGGTGCTGGAAACGCGGTTCCCGATTCGGACTGATTGTGGTCTCCCAGTCAAAAAGTCCACAATCCAGTTACAGAGGGAAGTGTTTAGTCCAAGCAGGCTTAACTTTACGATGAGGTGCTGAGGGATGATGGTGTTGAATGCTGAACTGAAGTCGATGAACAGCATTCGAACGTAAGTATCTTTATTGTCCAGGTGTGTGAGGGACAGATGAATGGCTGTGGAGATCGCGTCGTCCGTTGAGCGGTTCGGACGATATGCAAACTGTAGTGGGTCCAGTGTGGGTGGTAGCTGGGTCTTGATGTGCCTCATGACAAGCCTCTCGAAGCATTTCATCACGATGGGTGTGAGTGCGACGGGACGATAGTCGTTGAGGCAGGACACTGAGGACTTCTTCGGCACGGGGACGATGGTTGTCGCTTTAAAGCACGATGGAACAACGGCGCTGCTCAGAGAGATGTTGAAGATATCCGTGAAGACATCTGCTAGCTGTTCTGCACATTCTCTGAGCACTTTACCAGGGATGTTGTCTGGTCCAGCAGACTTCCGTGGGTTCACTCTGCGCAGAGTTCGCCTCACATCAGCGGTGCTTAGGCAGATCACCTGGTCGTTGGGCGGAGGGATGGTCTTCCTCGCTGTCACGTTGTTCTGTGCCTCGAACCGAGCATAGAAGTCGTTCAGCGCATCTTGGAGGGAGTCGTCACTGCTACAGACAGATGAGGTCGTCTTGTAGTTTGTGATCGTCTGGATGCCCTTCCACATGCGCCGAGTGTCTCCGGTGTCCTGGAAGTTGCTGTGGATTCTCTGGGCGTGTGCGCGCTTTGCCTCTCTGATGGCGCGGGACAGTTTGGCCCTGGCTGTTTTTAAGGCCAGTCATGTCCCTTGCTCTGAAGGCGGTGTCTCTGTTCTTCAGCAGCGCACGCACATCCGCCGTCATCCACGGCTTCTGGTTGGAGCGTGTGGTGATGGTCTTGGAGACGGTAACATCATCAATGCACTTGCCGATGTAGCTGGTCACTGATGACGTATACTCCTCCAAGTCTACCGAGTCGCCGTTGGTTGCAGCCTCCTTAAACATGTTCCAGTCAGTGCACTCAAAACAGTCCTGTAGAGCTGACATGGCTCCAGCAGGCCAGGTTTTCACCTGCTTTGGGACAGCTTTAGAGCAGGGGTCTCCAAACTACGGCCCGCGGGCCAACTGCGGCCCGCGGGTCAGTTTCTAATGGCCCGCAGCAAATTTTCAAAATATAATCGAATATGGCCCGCACATTGGCGCTTGAGCTCAACTCTGTTGCACTTCTCATTTTCAACATTAGATGGAGCTAGTCACAGAAAAGGTGCCTCTCCACTAAACAAAATTAAGCGAAGAAAAATCTATCCAGACTAAAGACTATCCAGCTGGGCGAGGTGATGAACACTGTTGTAAGAACAGTCAACATAATTCGAACTAGAGGACTGTACCACAGGGAATTTCAAGCTTTCTTATCTGACGTGGATGCAGAATACAGGGATGTACTCTATCACTCTGATGTGCGCTGGCTCAGCCGCGGCTCTTTGTTGCAGCGGTTTTATTCGCTGAGATCAGAAATCGATAAGTTTTTGAAAGAGAAAGGCCGACCTCTTCATAAACTGTCCAGCCACAGAGTGACCCTCTGTGGCTGGCAGACTTGGCATTTTTAGTTGATCTCACTCATCATTTGAATACACCGAACAAGAACCTACAAGGCAAAGAACAGCTGGTGTCACACCTGTATGCGCACATGAAAGCCTTCTGTGTAAAACTCCGCCTGTTTGAGACACAACTACGAAGCTTTAATGCTGCACACTTCCCTGCGCTATCTGAAATCAAGTTTGCTTTTCCAAAGGCAGACCTTTCTACTAAAAAGGAGAAATATGCTTCTGTAATTACATCACAGAATTCAACCAGCGTTTTCAAGATTTTTCTGTTATTGAAAAACAGATCAAGCTGTTCTCGACTCCCTTTCTGGTGGATGCAGAAGAGGTGGAGGAGAGTCTACAGTTAGAACTGATTGAAATGCAATGTGATGATTCTCTGAAGAGTCAACATAAGCTTCTCACCCTCCCTGATTTCTATAAGACTTTGGATCATGCCAAGTTTCCTCTGATGAGACGCCACGCAAAAAGAATGATGAGCCTGTTCGGCTCAACATACATATGTGAACAAACATTCTCTCTGTTAAATCAGAACAAAAGCAGATTGCGATCCAGAATAACTGATAGCCATCTCTGTGAGGTTCTCCGTGTCGCAACCACCAAGTTTTCTCCTGACATCCCAGCCATCCTTCAATCGAAAAAAACAGCATCACTGCTCCCATTGAGAGCAATATTCTTCACATTATATAGGTGAGTTAGAAATAAATACCGTAATCATGCGTCAATATGTCACTTCTTGTGTGTGGCCCGGGCCTTTGCCTATTTTTCTGTATTTGGCCCTCACCAAAAAAACTTTGGAGACCCCTGCTTTAGAGCGTCTGACGCAAAGTCCACATGCTGGTGGGATTTAGGGAGAACTGACTTGAGATTTGCATGGTTGAAATCTCCGGCGATAATAAACAGTCCGTCGGGGTGCGCGTTCTGTAAGTCACTAACAGCCCCGTAGAGTACACATAGAGCCTCCTTAGCATTGGCGCTAGGAGGAATGTAAACTCCGATAACAAAGAGGGTGGTGAATTCCCGTGGTAAATAAATCGGCCTACATCTCACAGTCACATATTCCACGAGCGATGAACAGTGTTTAGAAACTAACACCGAGTCCGTGCACCAATCCGTGTTTATGTAAACACAAACGCCACCGCCGCGAGTCTTACCGCACAGAGCTTCATTCCTGTCGGCACGAAACGTGGCTAGTCCGTTTAGCTGAATGGCGGCGTCCGGAACTCTGTCGTTGAGCCATGTTTCCGTGAAAACAAAAACACAACAGTCTCTAAACTCACGCCGTGTATTCCGTTCGAGTCGGATGTAGTCCAGTTTATTATCCAGGGAGCAGACGTTTGGATAATATGATGGACGGGAGAGCCGGCCGGCTAGGGTTAGCATTTAGCCTAGCACGGACTCCCGCCCGCTTGCCGCGCTTCCGCTTCCTCGCGCACCGCTTACGTCGTCCTCTCTCCTGGTCACCGGTGTCAGTCGACGCCGAGGATCGGAGGCCTGGTCTCCGTAGCACGCCGAGTTCGCGAAGGTTCTTTCAAACATCGTCATGCAGGTTATTTGCTGCATGATTCCGGTATTTCAGGAGTGTCTGGCGGTCGTATACATGAACACCATTGTATTTGGCGTCCATGTGCCGTTTGTGTCGGGCAAAAACACAAAAACACCACGTTCTACATAGGGACTATTGAGAGCATCCTGAGCAGCTGCATCACTGTCTGGTTTGGGAACTGCAACCGTCGCGGACCGCAAGACCCTACAGCGGATAGTGAGGACAGCTGGAAAAGATCATCGGTGTCTCTTTACCCCCCCACCCTCTCACGTCACCTCACGGACATTTACACCACACGTTGCACACGAAGAGCCACCAGCATTGTGGCTGACCCCACGCACCCCTTACACACACTCTTCACCCTCCTGCCTTCTGGTAAACGGTACCGAAGCATTCGGGCCCGCACCACCAGACTGATAAACAGTTTCCACCCGCAAGCCATCAGGCTTCTTAACACTAGAGACTGAACCACTGCCACACACACACTCCGGTTTTACACACCACTGCTGTCTAACATTATTTATTCTGCTGCTAAAAACATGGTTATAGTTTTGAAGGTTGGCACACGTCACTTTGCTGCCTAATACTTGAATGTTTATTTACTGTATTTATATCTACGTATGTTTACAATCTGCACTGCCACTTTATCTACCTTTGCACAATCCATATTTTTGCACAATATAACTGCACTGTCGGCGCTTTAGTTTATGTACCTGTCCTGTGGCGTGACTATGTAATGTCTGTCTTGTCGCACTTGTTGTTTGTGGCTCTATGTCGTCCCGTGTATGTAGCTCTTGTTTGTCTATCGTGCCTTTATGTTGTTTTATGTAGCACTGTAGTCTTGGAGGAACGTTGTTTCGTTTTAATGTATATTGCATCAGCTGTATGTGTTAAAATGACAATAAAGCTCACTTGACTTGACTTGACTTGATAAAATTCACAGGGTTAACTTGGAACAGTTTGATGCCTTGTACACCATAATATGACCTCGCCCATACATTCGCCATTTTTGAGCCAAAATGTCTCTACATTTTACATCACACAAGGGCCCAATACTCCTTAAAACAAGAAAAGAAATGATCCGGAACTCGTTTTCAAGTGACTTCCTACTGTTATGTTTGCATCAATTATGCTTGCATATACTTCACTATTATATTCCATTAAGATCATGCACATTAGACACAGAATACATGAGGTTTGCAGCTTCTTAACAAACTAACATACTACACACACACATGTGGAACAGGAGCGCCCCCAAGTGGTCATCAGACTTACAACAATTAGCCTGAATATCTATATCTTAGGGTTAAAAGTATGGCTGCTCGATTATGAAAGAAATCATATTCACGATTATTTTACACATTACTCAATGACTTTGTGAATATGTTGCATTTATTGAACAGAACAGTGAATTCTCCTTAAAATTTGATTAAGACAAATAAAACAAAGATCAAAACAGCATCACTGGCATTTTCTTCATTAAACAAACATTCAATAATTGTAACAAACTATTAGACTCTTTTTCTCAATCTTCTGATAACAAATCACATTATAAATTAATTAAAGATGTAGACATTTTATACAGTATATAGATATGAAAACAATTACTTTTTTCTTTTAAACAGATACATCGATCCAGACACACACAAACAATTCTGAATATTTAAATGCTCTATTGGATAATATGATTCACATTTTTTAATCAAATCAACTGAATAGAACCAAATATACAAAATCAACACATTAATTATAAGCAGCTACATCAAATACGTTGTGCTAATTAATGAGCATTTGGCCTTCTGCCATTCTGTGTGCCTCGTGCCAACATGCAAATGATAGGCGGAGTCCATATTGAGGTACGCAGTACGAGATCGGAACAGAGCAGTGACAGAAATGTAGTGTAACGCTAATATATGGCTCCATTGTGGCGAAACAAACGGAATAGTCATTTTTTCTCAATTACACCAATTATGTGATCATTGAGATCCGAAATCTAAATTCGATTAATTTCATAGCTCTAGTTAAAAGGGCTCCTGATCCATTGACTCAATTAACCAGTTCACTTTCCTAACAACTCCCTCATTCTGGCATCATGAACATCAGTGACTGGAATTTCAGTCAGGACTCCTGTTTGTGTGTGTGTGTGCATCTGCATCTCTGTCAAATGAATTCAGACTGGTGTCATCTCTGAGCTGAGTTAGGTCTCTATAGCGAACCCCTTCAGAGTGCAACTGAACACTGGATTGTTTTTTTTTTTACCCACACTGGAAAGGTCCTTTCCCATAGCGTCCTCATAAACCAGCCAAATTGTAGACTCGTGGAATTCAGGACCTACATCATCTGGGGATAAAGGGACCTCAGACTCTCAAAGCACTAGACTCATGCTTCCTTCCTCTGAATCCGCTAGATCAAAATCTTCCATGCACAATTCACTTATACGTGCTTTAACCTCTGACTCTTCATCAAAGAGCAAAAAACTTCCCTCCTAATTATCAACAGGTAACCCAACAGGTAGGAAACTAACATCTAGTATCAAATACCTACACTACCCTCTCCTTCCCTTCATCATCTTTAAGCTTGTATGTGTACACTACAGGTTCCCACTTATCCTCTAATTTCTTCTTCCCTCTTTCTCATTTATTCACCACTAGCACACGATCACCAACATTCAGACATGTTCCCCTGACTTTTCTGTTGTAACTTACATCCTGCTTTCTCTCTCCCTTGTCGGAATGTTTCCGCACAATCTCGTCCGCCTCATGGAGATATGACATTAATGATTTTAGATAAGTATCATGATCAACAACCACTGGATCATATAACATCTGTCTGAACATGACGTCCACTGGTAATCTAATATTTAGTTTGATTTTGAATCGATAAAGATCACACAGTGTAGGATTAACAAGTAAATCTATCATATCTCTACAAACCCACAAACTGCTGGTGGAGGAAAATGTACATCTTAAAATCTCCACCACTGCACAGTTTCACTCAAAACCCCCACAACCAGCTAAACATGTCATTCAGCATTTACAGCATTAAACATCATAACAATTTATTTCATATCATATATAGTAGACCAACAAAATAAAATTAAATGAATGAAAGGTTAAGAAGAACAGGGGCGAGTGATTAGTGTCATGTGATCCAGACATGGCAGTGCAGTGGCTGCTGGGTAACGCAGTCAAAGCTCCATCATCCTGATAAAGAACACATTTTACTGTTTAGTGCTTTTATAAAACTTTCAGAAAATATTTTATAAAACACTTTCAGAAAATATTAATCTTTAGATCTGCAATATGTCATTAATAATGTGGAATAAAAATCAGCTTTAACTGATCTTATTCACTTTTACAGAGAACTGAACTGGGAGGATCTTTACAGGAGATTCTTCACCATAAACACACAGTAATGTCAGTAATGTATCAGTAAATGTGTGTGTGTGTGTGTGTGTGTGTGTGTGTGTGTGTGTGTGTGTGTGTGTGTGTGTGTGTGTGTGTTAGTGACAGGATCAGAGAAATCAGTTTCACACAAAACCACCACAACCAGCTAGACATGTCATCCAGCATTTACAGAATTTAACATTATAGCACTTTATTTCACATCATATATAGTAGACCAACAAAATAAAATAGATTGAGTGAAAGGTGAAGAGGAACAGGGGTGAGTGATTAGTGTCATGTGATCCAGACATGGCAGTGCAGTGACTGCTGGGTAACGCAGTCAAAGCTCCATCACCCTGATCCAGAACATACATTTATTCAAACTTATTAGTTAAGCATTTCTACTACGGAGTCCCTATAGGGATATGGCTAAGGGGGTTAAATATACAAGGAAGGGAAAAAACATGACTCTTCAGTGTTGCCGATTTATTCCAGCAGGTGGCACCAATTCTCCTAATAGCTGGCTGAAAACTGTTTAAAAAAAAGGAGGTAGTCGCAAACGGGCAAAATAATATTCGGATTAGAGTTAAACAGACATGGAAAACAAAACTTATTTCTCTGGGTGACAGTGTTGGCCATCTTTATGAACAAACAAAATAGAACATTGTGTGGTTTTACATATGGACCAGAGATACAGACTCATCTAATCAAATATCTCTCTTTTTCAACAACTGTACAGTACAATGACCTGAAAATTAATTGCAAAATAGACACTAAATTATAAAGATTTAAACGAATGGTTAATGCTATAAAGAGAAATATTTGATGAGTATTTGAATATGGGACATAATTACATAAATACTGCCGTTTGTTTGAACACATTTTTCTCAAAAACTGTACAGTACAATGACCTGAAATTGAGTTCTCTCATCGACAGAGACACTAAATGAGAAACATTTAAAAGAATGAGCAAATCTATAAAGCAAGGGTGTCAATCTTGTTCCTGGAGGGCTGCAGTCCTGCAGAGTTTAGTTTCAATTATAATTCTCCTGATCCAACTAATCAAGTCATTAAGGCTTATTTGAAAACTACATGGTATGTATGTTGGAGCAGGGTTGGAATAAAACACTGCAGGGCTGCGGCCTTCCAGGAACTGGAGTTTGACACCACTGCTATAAAGAAATGTATAAAGCTTGATGGATCATTGGTGCCACCTGCTGGACTAAATCGCTGCAGAATCAAGTTTGACAAGGTGTCTCGAACTTTCTCAAGCGATAAATGCGCTTCGCTATATTTTGGCATCATTGTGCACGTGTGACAGAGTGAATATATATTCGGCATAATCTTATGTAAATAGTTAAATAGTAAAATTCATAGATTGGTGATCAATTGGTTTGGTACTATGGGGTGTGTGATCGATTAGTTCACGGCCTCGTCTAACGCTAGGCGGAGAAAGTGCAGTGTAGTTATCTGTTAACGTAGTATAAGTTTAAAAGAATGTTTCAAAACTTTGCCGATGCTGTTTATCATCAATTGCGTTCAGATGAACAAGTTTAAAGCCCGATCGTCTCAGAAATGTGTTTAGCGATGTGCTTTATTTCCAGTATCAGTTGCATGTTTGCACGAGAGCTTTCTCTTACAAAGCTGAGCTTTCTCTTACAAAGACCCAAAGTTATGGAACTCCCTTTCAATTAATGTTGGAGAATCAGACACAGTCTCAGTGTTTAAGTTTAGCTTGAAAACTTATTTATTTTCACCAAGCTTTAAGCGAATATTCCTGCTTTAGATAAAGGAGTAGATCTGGGGGACACATGGATGTTGAGTATTTTAGTGAACTGGTGTGTTTAGTTGCTGTCTGCCTCACTTTCATTAATCCCTCAGGTTTGTGGTGGTGAGAGTGACTGTTTGTTTACACATCAGGAAGCTCTCATGTCTGTGGTTCCCTCTGATTCTCCTTTTAGTGTCGCTGTTATAGTTCATCCTGCCGAAGTCCACGTCTGCACTCGACACTAAATATACACACTCCCATACAGCAACCATGACCGTGACTAACCACTCTTTTCTCTCTCCATTGAGTTACATGTCCCACTGCTGAGCTGTCAGTGATCCAGACACCCACTGCACTCTGTTCCTGTCTGAACCTCCTGGTGACTCCGCCCCCCGGTTGATGATGCCTCAAATTCATGAATACACTCCATTCTCCACAATAAACATCCTCAACCACACACAACACTAACAACCCAAATGAGGATGAGGTTCTCTGTTGAGTCTGGTTCCTCTCAAGGTTTCTTCCTGTTCCCAGGGAGTTTTTCCTCGTCACCATCGCTTCGGATTGCTCAACCAGAAACAATTAGGGACAAACTGATTTTCATTTCTCACACATAAGTGTTATGTAATGGTTCTTTGAGACGATGACAAATTGTAAAAAGCTCTCTACAAATAAAAAAGAAAAAAGACAATGTACAGCCTCATGTTCAGGTATTTGGTACACATTACATTAGTTTTGATATAACATCATTTGGATGTATCTTTGCCCAAGCCTGGCAATGCCTGGCTGCACTAAAAGCATATCTGGAGCCACAGTCATAGCTGCAATTCCTTTGCACATCAATTGTTTTTTCTTGAATACTTGAATACTTTATGAATGAGCTAAGTTAAATAAATGTAGGATAAGCCTATTCTAATGTCACCTTGATTAGCAAGGTAAGTATGAATGCACATTGCAGGGCCTCAATTTTGTAGTATGCAGAGCTCACAAGATGTGGGTGTTAGCAGCTTGGTGCACCTTTAGATTCGATGTAGATGAGATTCATCTTTATTGTCATTGTGCGAGGTACATGTACAAAATCAATGAAATGGAGAAAAGTATGCTGCTGGCATCTCCCCTTGGTGGCTGACAAACTCTAGCCTCGAATCTCTGCTGGATTTTCGGCTAAGAATTCCAGTAAGAAATACCAAAGGTTGATAGGTTAGAATTGACATTGAACATGAGACATGATATGTGCTAAGAACAGATAATACTTCCCAATATATTGTAAATTAGCTTTAAATAAAAGTCTTTTAAATCAGGACCTCACCCAAGACCCCAGGGATGTTCACAACTAGGATGAGGGCCTCCTCTGGCCAGGAATAACAAATAACAAACTTAACAGTGCCTGATGCCAAGGCTCATATGAACAAAAATCATTTAATGAGCTGTACATCTTTAATAAAACTAGTCAAAATACAGAACACATTATGAAGTTATTATTCTCACTGCCATGCAAGTAGAATTAAATAACTAAATAACTGTTCCAATACACTGCTTGATGTACCTTCTGTTTACATCCTTATCTTTCAATAAGAGTAGATAACAAAATACAGCAAGTACCCAAATGAATATGTTGATTTACAAAACCATCAGAAAAGAAGCCTTGACAGTTAAAGATATTGTGTAGGTTGCATGTTCAGAGAATTGTGAAGCTCATTAAAGTATTTAAATGTCATTTATGAAGGAAAGTGAGTTTGTTTTTCAGCAGTGTTAAAGGAAGTGATTAGACACTGGAACTACAAATTCATGTGATTAAGCTGAAAGAGCTGAAATCGGCGAGTGATTATTACTTTAACAAAGTGAAAGTGAAACACTGAGCGTTCAGACTGGAGAGAAGAACAACAGTAAAATAAAATGGCTTCTAAGTTTACAGAGGAGGATTTCTCCTGTCCTGTGTGCTGTGAAATCTTCAAGGATCCTGTTGTCCTGCACTGCAGTCACAGTGTGTGTAAAGTGTGTTTACAGCAGTTCTGGGAAACCAAAGGATCCAGAGAATGTCCTGTCTGTAGGAGGAAGTCGTCTATGGATAATCCTCCTATAAGTTTAGCCTTAAAGAACCTGTGTGAGACTTTCTTAGAGGACAGAAGTCAGAGATCTTCATCAACATCTGAAACAGTCTGCAGTTTGCACAGTGAGAAACTCAAACTCTTCTGTCTGGACGATCAGCAGCCGGTGTGTGTGGTGTGTCGGGATTCAAGAAAACACACCAAACACAAATTCTGTCCCATTGATGAGGCAGTAACAGACTGTAAGGTAAATAAAATTAATCTATTAATGCGAGTTAAAATAAAATATAAAACAAAGAGTCTCCATGCAGTGTGATGATTTGTTTCAGGAGAAGCTCAACACTGCACTGAAGCCCCTACAGGAGAAACTGAAGATCTTTAAAGACTGTAAACTGACCTGGAGTCAGACTGCAGAACATATAAAGGTTAGAATCAATAACATGGGTTTGAGATGATAATGATGATGATATTTATTATATTTGATATAATTTCCTCTTCACTATAGATTCAGGCACAACACACAGAAGATCAGATTAAGAAGGAGTTTGAGAAACTTCACCAGTTTCTACGAGATGAAGAGGCAGCCAGGATCACTGCACTGAGAGAGGAAGAGGAGCAGAAGAGTCAGATGATGAAGGAGAAGATTAAGAAGCTGAACAGAGACATATCATCTCTTTCACACACAATCAGAGCCATAGAAGAGGAGATGAGAGCTGAAGACGTCTCGTTCTTACAAGTGAGGATCATTTATTCAGTATTTATACTGTGAGAAAGTAAAACTACTTTCCATCATCAGAAACATCACATTTCAGTGGTGTAAACATGTCAATCACATCCACTTGTATTTGCTTTGTTGTGTTACAGAACTACAAGGACACAGTGGAAAGGTGAGTGATGTGTTTCCTGTCTCTCTCTTTCTCTGTGTTTCTGAATCCAAACCCACAGCAGCACTGACTCCTAAATGTGTTTGTAGAGTCGAGTGCACACTGCAGCATCCAGAGGAGCTTTCAGGAGCACTGATCCATGTGAATAAACATCTGGGAAACCTGAAGTTCAGAGTCTGGGAGAAGATGCAGGACACTGTCCAATACAGTAAGACTTATTTTCTCCCATGATGTGTGTGATGATTTATCATATCAGAAAAATTGTTTTTATTATTATTTGTTTTATTTATTTAAGTAGTAAATAGCAGCGTTATCTCTCATTTCAAAATAAGTGTGTGTGTGTGTGTGTGTGTGTGTGTGTGTGTGTGTGTGTGTGTGTGTGTGTGTGTGTGTGTGTTTCAGCACCTGTAATTCTGGACCCCAACACTGCTCAGTGTTATCTCATTGTATCTGATGATCTGACCAGTGTGAGAGTCAGTGATGAGGAACAGAAACTTCCTGATAATCCAGAGAGATTTAATGATTATTGTATTGTGGGTTCTGAGTGCTTTAACTCAGGAACACACTGCTGGGATGTTGAAGTTGGAGATTGTACAGAATGGTTTGTGGGTGTGATGAGAGAATCTGCTGAGAGGAAGGGGAATATGTTCTCCAGAAGTGGAATCTGGTATGCGTGGTATTATAACAGTGAATATAGAGCATTTTCTTCACCACATACAGAAACTCTACTCTCAGTAAAACAGAAACTCCGAAGGATCAGAGTGAAGTTGGACTGGGACAGAGGAAATCTGTCATTCTCTGATCCTGTCACTAACACACACATATACACTTTCACACAAACATTTACTGATCAATTACTGCCATTAATATATGTTTATGGTAAAGAATCTGCTGTAAAGATCCTCCCAGTTCAGTTCTCTGTAAAAGTGAATCAGATTATTTAGAGATAACTACTGTTTTATTCATATTAAGAACCATGTTAAAATTAATTTATTTAAAAAAATTCATTTGTATGGAAGCAATAGGCAGTCCATTATAACAAAATTAGAAATAGGTATTATGTCAATGTTTTGACTTACATGGGTAATTAAATCAAAATAATCAGAGGAAGGAAAAGAGGACTTCACATAGTATTTGTGTTTACAGCCCAGAATTTATAGATCTCTAGTTGTTGGTGTATATTTTCATGTCATTAATTGATTTATTGCTGTTGTATGAGATTACATGTATCTGGCTACTCAAAGCACCTCTTAGGAAATATTCCTCTCTTCGTTTTAAAGACGGGATGTAACATTAAATATTCCCAGTCCACTCTTAGTGTCTTATTTTCGTGTTCTTTTGTACTTTTGCCAATCATGGTTGGTTGTGTGTATGTACGTTTGCATACATACGTATGTCTGCGTATGTGTTTGAGTGTATATATATATATATATGTATGTGTATATATATTGTGATATAAATAAAACGTAAATGTACCGCTTGTAGAATAAGCATACAATGTATGTACATTGATTAAATAATAAGTGAGAAGTGCACAAACTGTAGAAAGTACAAACACTATGGTGGTGAGAATGTGCAGACACTGTTGTGAAGCACATGATGTCAGGCAAATATAAAACAAAAGTTGTGAGAAAATGTGTAAAACAGTAAATGCAGGCTATAGCAGTACATACATATAGCAGTGTATACAGTATGAAACATATATGCAGATAAACATATACAGAGTGTAGATGTAAGCGATGCACAAGGTGTAAAGGAGGATATAAAAGTACTGTATGTGATATGTACTATATATGTACAACTGAATAGGAGTTATATAGTCTTCTAACGGTATTGTGTAGTTTGATACGATGATGTTGGATGGGGGTAAGATGTCCCTGAACCTTCTGGTTCTGGTGTGAATGTTCTTGTCTATTTTTTTGATAGAAGGAGGTTAAACAGATTGGTGTGTGTGTGTGTGTGTGTGTGTGTGTGTGTGTGTTTGTGTGCATTTCTCATTGTCGTTTCCACCAATGTTGTTTTTTTTTTTTTTTTGAGGGAGGTTCAACTTGTCAAAAGACAACCGTTGAATCGTTCTAATCTATTAACTTTGTTGAGACACAAGACCAACTCAAACAGCTCTATTCCTCAAACAAATCATGAAATGCATCTGGCAGAGATCCGGCCACTGGGTGAATGAGTGAAAGATGACTTCTCCACACATTCTCCATTTTACAGCTTTGCATTTGTTTAAGTTTTTTTGCATTTTGTTCTGAGCTGTATAGTACACTGATTGTGCTGTTCTCTAGTTGTTAAGGGGAACTGTCTCTTGTACACATGAATGGTTCAAATCTCCTTAACAGGAGCATGGCAAAACCTACAAAAACTTCTCAACTTGAGCATTTTCCTTGAATCCTGCCCATATACCCTAAGATTGTCTGCAGTAACAGCTACAACTACACCTTTGATATTTTCCTCTGTGATCTGGTGTTTTTGAATAAAGTTCCTAAAGGATTTGTAACTTCAAAATCATCAATATACATGGAGTTGAATTATTTAGACTTTTATACACTTGGATTCACCTGAATGTTTTAGATTTTAAACCAGAGTGTTTTCAGAACTTTATTTTGAGCAGCACTAAGTTGCACAAATACACAGCTTAGTACGATCATTCTTTGAACTTTAACACTGATCTGTTCACATGCATTTTTCCCACCTCGGTAAAACAAAATGCTGCTACGGTTAGTTGTGAAACCCTGAGTGTATTAGAAATAAGTGAGTTCAAAGACATTCATTGTAACAAATTAAAATTGGGAAAAACTTTGTCATTAAAGTGTGAGGACTCTGATTTTGGGGGCCCCGCAATTTGAATGCAATTGAAGATTTTC
>JACRUU010000011.1:1200873-1223373 GCA_030449085.1 Kryptopterus vitreolus | reverse complement strand
ACGTCTTGGGTGAGTGGGTGTGCCAGTTGTCGAGGTTGAAGGGTGCTGCTGGTGAAGACTTGAATCCATTGAGGAATCTGGAGTCGTCTTCTGCTTGCTGCAGCTGGGTTGCTTGTGCACTGTTGATGTGCTCGTTCTGGCCGAGTCCGAGTGAAGAAGAAGAGGTGAAGCTTACTGGTACTCTGGCTTTTAGGTGTCAATGGCACTGTGATGTCACAGAGGGGGCCTGACCCGACTACTACTGCTGATCTCTCCCTACTGGCTAGGTGTGGAATTACAGTTAACTAAAAAGACTTTCCTACATGGCCGCCCCCAAATTTAGTATCTAAATTTGTAGAAGACAGGAAAGTCTTATTGTTCATTGCTTTCTTCTTCATCTTCGTTGCTTTACTATGCAGTTTAGCCACCCCGTGAAGGAACTGGGTAGAACATGGCTCAGAGCAAGGCATAGAGAGATGTTTGAGGGGAGTCACTTTAGACCTTGCTATTATGAAGGCTGCGTAGAACCTTTCCTCATGGTCTTTAGTGTGAAGATAAGCAATAGAGCCATAAGCAATCTGAGGCATCCCAGAGAATATGGGGTGCGTATGGCACCATGTTCTTGAAAGACTGTATAATCTTGGAGCTCTTGGCCTCCTGGACTTAGGTGAAGCAGCCGTTGATGATGACTGCAGCTGACAGCCCTATCCCAAGATACAAGTTATCTCCGGCCGGGTCGTCTTCGGTTTCAAACTGGAAGGTGTAGGACAAAAGGCAAGAGGATAGCAGTAATCCACAGCAGGATGGAGAAGCCACCAAAGAGTTGCCTGCAGAACTTTAGCCTCACAGGCGTACTTGAGGGAGGCGGGAATGCGTTCAGACCATCCCGCAACAGAATCTCAGCCGCCTTGGCATTAGTCAGATCCTGAACAATGTCTGACTGGAATGTCCGGCCTACTTCATCCACTGGCATCTTCCAATGCTGCTAGCCTCTCCCCTTGGTGGCTGACAAACTCTAGCCTCGAATCTCTGCTGGATTTTCGGCTAAGAATTCCAGTAAGAAATACCAAAGGTTGATAGGTTAGAATTGACATTGAACATGAGACATGATATGTGCTAAGAACAGATAATACTTCCCAATATATTGTAAATTAGCTTTAAATAAAAGTCTTTTAAATCAGGACGTCACCCAAGACCCCAGGGATATTCACAACTCGGATGAGGGCCTCCTCTGGCCAGGAATAACAAATAACAAACTTAACAGTGCCTGATGCCAAGGCTCATGTGAACAAAAATCATTTAATGAGCTGTGCATCTTTAATAAAACTAGTCAAAATACAGAACACATTATGAAGTTATTATTTTCACTGCCATGCAAGTAGAATTAAATAACTAAATAACTGTTCCAATACACTGCTTGATGTACCTTCTGTTTACATCCTTATCTTTCAATAAGAGTAGATAACAAAATACAGCAAGTACTCAAATGAATATGTTGATTTACATAGTTTCAAATAGACTTTTCAAAACCATCAGAAAAGAAGCCTTGACAGTTAGATATATTGTGTAGGTTGCATGTTCAGAGAATTGTGAAGCTCATTAAAGTATTTAAATGTCACATTAGCCTTTAATATAAAGTCATACAGTTTCAATAACTGCAGCTGAGTTACATGCTCATGAAAAGCATTTAATTTTAGCAAATTATTCTTAAGTTATTTATTTGTTTACCCTGTCAATTATCCTTCTATTTATAGCTTCTTTTTTTTTTGCTTCTTTTTTTTCAAATGTTCATTTTTCATTCTTGGAGTTGTTTAACCTTCTTCCAGAATCCAATTTCATTAAATTTGCAGTAATCTGACTCAATCACATCTGAGCTACACATCTTTTAATTGATTTGATGTGTAATTTATTTGATATGTTTTGTATTTATTCATGATTTATTTTGTATGAAAACAAACCTGTTTCTCTGATTGGTAGCAATCATTGTATGCATCTTTGCATTATTATTTGGGTTTTTTTTACAGCATGATAGAGATCACGTAAAATATGGATATTAGATAATATTAGATATGGATATTAGATATTAAAATGTGGATATTAGAATATAGCTAATTGGTTATGCATTTATTTATTTCACATAAGCTTAAATGTGACTCAGTTGATATATAAATATAAATATATGAATATAATTGTCAATAGTCTTTTGCTGATATTGAATAGTTTTTGGTCACTTTATTGGAAATGCTCTGACTGTCTGTATCAGTTGTATAAGGCTGTGTTTGCACCGTATTGGTTATTTTATGCTTTGTTTCAGTACGATATGTTTGCTGATTGTGTGCCCCTTCACTAGAAGCTCCCCCCACTAATGATCATTGCGTTAGGAAGGACATCCAGCGCAAAACATCTGTTGAACCAAATAAATCGCTAAAATGCGCTGATACGCTGTAGCGACCTCTATCGGAAGCAGCCCAAAGAAAGAATGGAACAAATGATCATATTTCACTAACGGTGTTTCACTAATACTGTAATACTTATAAATAATAGCTGATTTAATCTTTACTTAGGATTTTATCCCATTATCCCTGTGAGGAATTAGAGCCTTCTTCTTCTACAATGTGACAGTAAATAAATAATTATTTTCAGTCCATGAGAGTGAAATTCTTTACTAATAAGTTTGTCTATTGGGATACATTTGGATCAAATGGATGCGTTTACATTTGGCATTAACATGCGACCCGTATTCGGATATGATGTCCACATACACACTGAAAAGACAAGTGCAAACTGGCATCTGACCGGAAATAATCTTGATTGGATCGCTGTGATTGCATGTTAATTCTAAGTGTAAACGTAGACTAAGCTAATTAATTAAAGTGTATAGACAGTGAAGAGAAGTACGTGCTGTGCGCTGTTTCTGAGGTAAATGATGACTGTAACAGGTTATAACAAGTCATTCTGTAACTCCTCCTATTAAGGAAGTACAGAAGTGAAGTGTGAGACGACTGCAGTTCTTCATAAACAGCCTGCATTGTTCTGCTCTGGTGAGATTAACTTTATTCTCCATTTATGAAGGAATGTGAGTTTGTTTTTCAGCAGTGTTAAAGGAAGTGATTACACACTGGAACTACAAATTCATGTGATTAAGCTGAAAGAGCTGAAATCGGCGGAGTGATTATTACTTTAACAAAGTGAAAGTGAAACACTGAGCGTTCAGACTAGGAGAGAAGAACAACAGTAAAATAAAATGGCTTCTAAGTTTACAGAGGAGGATTTCTCCTGTCCTGTGTGCTGTGAAATCTTCAAGGATCCTGTTGTCCTGCACTGCAGTCACAGTGTGTGTAAAGTGTGTTTACAGCAGTTCTGGGAAACCAAAGGATCCAGAGAATGTCCTGTCTGTAGGAGGAAGTCGTCTATGGATAATCCTCCTATAAGTTTAGCCTTAAAGAACCTGTGTGAGACTTTCTTAGAGGACAGAAGTCAGAAATCTTCATCAACATCTGAAACAGTCTGCAGTTTGCACAGTGAGAAACTCAAACTCTTCTGTCTGGACGATCAGCAGCCGGTGTGTGTGGTGTGTCGGGATTCAAGAAAACACACCAAACACAAATTCTGTCCCATTGATGAGGCAGTAACAGACTGTAAGGTAAATAAAATTAAACTCTATTAATGCGAGTTAAAATAAAATATAAAACACAGAGTCTCCATGCAGTGTGATGATTTGTTTCAGGAGAAGCTCAACACTGCACTGAAGCCCCTACAGGAGAAACTGAAGATCTTTAAAGACTGTAAACTGACCTGGAGTCAGACTGCAGAACATATAAAGGTTAGAATCAATAACATGGGTTTGAGATGATAATGATGATTATATTTATTATATTTGATATAATTTCCTCTTCACTATAGATTCAGGCACAACACACAGAAGATCAGATTAAGAAGGAGTTTGAGAAACTTCACAAGTTTCTACGAGATGAAGAGGCAGCCAGGATCACTGCACTGAGAGAGGAAGAGGAGCAGAAGAGTCAGATGATGAAGGAGAAGATTAAGAAGCTGAACAGAGACATATCATCTCTTTCACACACAATCAGAGCCATAGAAGAGGAGATGAGAGCTGAAGACGTCTCGTTCTTACAAGTGAGGATCATTTATTCAGTATTTATACTGTGAGAAAGTAAAACTACTTTCCATCATCAGAAACATCACATTTCAGTGGTGTAAACATGTCAATCACATCCACTTGTATTTGCTTTGTTGTGTTACAGAACTACAAGGACACAGTGGAAAGGTGAGTGATGTGTTTCCTGTCTCTCTCTTTCTCTGTGTTTCTGAATCCAAACCCACAGCAGCACTGACTCCTGAATGTTTTTGTAGAGTCGAGTGCACACTGCAGCATCCAGAGGAGCTTTCTGGAGCACTGATCCATGTGAATAAACATCTGGGAAACCTGAAGTTCAGAGTCTGGGAGAAGATGCAGGACACTGTCCAATACAGTAAGACTTATTTTCTCCCATGGTGTGTGTAATGATTTATCATATCAGAAAAATTGTTTTTATTATTATTTGTTTTATTTATTTAAGTAGTCAATAGCAGCGTTATCTCTCATTTCAAAATAAGTCACAATCAACTGAAAAAAGCGTCTCAGAACCTTAATTTGAGACTTTTTGTTTTCCTTTTGCTATTACCCTTTTTAAAAATGGAGAATTACAGATTTAAATATTGTGTGTGTTTTGTTTATTAATAAAACTGTGATTATTTATATTATAATTCTTCTAATTATTATTATAATTATTATTATTATTAACAACAATAGTAATAGGGAGGGGGTGTAGCTCAGTGGTTTAAGGGCTGGGTTATTCGGGTTCGAGCCCCGGTATGGCCAAGCTGCCGCCCTTGTGTCCTTGAGCAAGACCCGTTAACCTTCTGTGCTCCAGGGGCGCCGTATCATGGCCGACCCTGCACTCTGACCCCAAATACCAAACAACAAGCTGGGATATGCAAAGAAGCAAAGAATTTCACTGTGCTGTAATGTATATGTGACAAATAAAGTTTATTCTAATAATAACAATAATAACAACATGCACACAGTCATTGCAAAAAAAAGTAAATACAATTTATGTGAACTTTATGGTTTATGTATCATTTTCAGGTATTTAAATTAGTATATAAAAAGTGGATCTCCAAGCTACTGAGAATAAAGTGCATCATACAAACTTTCTCCATTTTACCCCGATAGCAGTGGTACAATAATTTCAAAATAAAAGTCCATATCAACTCAAACCATAATTTGTAAATTACATTTATATTTATTAACTTTTAGTTTGAAATGTTTCTTTTGTCTGACATCGCAGAATTTAAGAATTGAGCTTGACAGCGATATAAATTGTGTGTGTGTGTGTGTGTGTGTGTGTGTGTGTGTGTGTGTGTGGTGGGTGTGTGTGTGCTGTGTGTGTGTGTGTGTGTGTGTGTGTGTGTGTGTGTTTCAGCACCTGTAATTCTGGACCCCAACACTGCTCATCGTAATCTCATTGTATCTGATGATCTGACCAGTGTGAGATTCAGTGATAAGAAACAGAAACTTCCTGATAATCCTGAGAGATTTAATGAATAATTATTGTTTTATTGTGGGTTCTGAGGGCTTTAACTCAGGAACACACTGCTGGGATGTTGAAGTTGGAGATTGTACCAGGATGGTTTGTGGGTGTGATGAGAGAATCTGCTGAGAGGAAGGGGAATGTGTTCTCCAGAAGTGGAATCTGGTGTGTGTGTTATTATAACAGTAAATATAGAGCACGTTCTACACCACATACAGAAACTCTCCTCTCAGTAAAACAGAAACTCCAGAGGATCAGAGTGAAGTTGGACTGGGACAGAGGAAATCTGTCATTCTCTGATCCTGTCACTAACACACACATACACACTTTCAAACACACATTTACTGATCAATTACTGCCATTAATGTGTGTTTAGATGGTAAAGAATCTGCCTGTAAAGATCCTCCCAGTTCAGTTCTCTGTAAAAGTGAATCAGATTATTTAGAGATAACTACTGTTTTATTCATATTAAGAATCGTGTTAAAATTCATATATTTTTAAAAAAATCGTTTGTATGGAAGCAATAGGCAGTCCATTATAACAAAATTAGAAATAGATATTATGTCAATGTTTTGACTTACATGGGTAATTAAATCAAAATAATCAGAGGAAGGAAAAGAGGAACTTCACATAGTATTTGTGTTTACAGACCAGGATTTATAGATCTCTAGTTGTTGGTGTATATTTTTTATGTCATTAATTGAATTTATTTGCTGTTGTATGAGATTACATGTATCTGGCTACTCAAAGCACCTCTTAGGAAATAGTTCCTCTCTTCTTTTTAAAGAAGGGATGTAACATTAAATATTTCCCAGTCCATTCTTAGTGTCTTATTTTTGTGTTCTTTTGTACTTTTGCCAATCATGGTTGGTTGTGTGTATGTACGTTTGCATACATACGTATGTCTGCGTATGTGTTTGATGTATATATATATATATATATGATATATATATATATATATATATATATATAACTATATATATATATATATATATATATATATATATATATATATATATATATATATATATATATATATATATATATATATATATATAGAGAGAGAGATATAGTAGTTATGATATGTTAGTAGTATAGTGTTTAAAAGGTTCCTTTGGAAATTTTTACTTTTAAACTATTTAATTTATTTAAATTTACATTAAAAATGTAATAAATAGTGTCACGTTTCAATTACTTTAAAAAAGTAAACTAACATTTTCAAAACTGCATTCTGACTTTTATTTACTGATTTATTTGTATATTTTGCATTTCATCACTTTTATTGATCTGCTCAATCAATAAATAAAGTACAGGAGACAGTTAATGTAATTACTCAAATATGTTTACTAATATATTGTAAATAGGACAACATTTTCTTGTATAAAAGGTACCTGCAATCATTTCATATTTTATTTGAAAACACTGCAGCATTTACAGATTCTGAAGTAAAGTGATATTTATATTTAACATTTCTATTTGCTTTATGAATCTCCGCGTGATCAAAACGTGTAGATTCATGACGAGTTCAGGAAACGGATTATGTAACGTTATGGAATTGTGGACCGACTGCCACATTTGAGGCGAGAACAGCAGAAGCCTAATTTCATAACTATAAAAGTCTTCAAAATGATATTTTGTAAAAAGTACACAGTGTGTGGTAGTGAAACTTTCACACAACTCCAAATGGACTTGCAACATTTATCATATAATATGAAGAGAATACTGGCTCTCATTAAAAACCATCCTAACATATGTGATGATAACTACTGGTCCTCATTAAAACTCAAGTTCTTGTCTTCTTAAAGACACTGATACTGGCTACTTTGATTACATAAAAAGTCCCTTGATATGATACGTCCATAATAATTCAACTAACATAATTAGAAAAATATTAGTACATTTCGAACGAAAAAACAAAAAAAAAATCTGTGTGCAATATAGATGTTACATGGATTTAAATGATGAACAGTGATATAAATATGTACGTGCTCAGGCACAGCATTATTATAAACAATCATCTCCTACTACCATCAGGAAGTGATGTCACCCTATTGTTACGCTCAGGAAGTAATTATGAAATGTATTATAGTAGTTGCCTCAGTTCAATTATACTTAAAAACAAGTCTCACTTTCCAGCATCATACAAGTGATCAGTGTTTCCTTCCTAAGGTTATAAGCAGCACGTGTCCTCCTCTATACAGTACTGAAGACAAACTTTAACATTGCATAAGGTTAGTTATTTGGTTATTATGTGGTAATGATTTTGCATGTGCATTTCAGTCACATTTGTTCATTCGCAGGTCCATTCCTGCTCTACATATTAATAACTCTGTATCCTCTATAGTGAGACTGTTTTGCATGGGTTCAAGCTGAAAATGAAATCCTAGAGGACCACAGCACTGATCGTTATTTCCGGATCCTCGATGTCCGCTTTACTCTGCACCATTCTCAGCTCGAGCTCTGCAGGACTCGGTTTCCGGGCAGGACCCGCTGCCTCTGGTGAAGAAAACCAGTTCATTCAGATATTATTACGTGCGACACTATGCACACATAATATTCCATAAAAAAAAATCTATAGTGCATTTGGTTTTTACCCTTGGCGTAGGTAATAGTCCTCTTAATGACATGCTGCATCACAGAAACGGTCTTCTCACAGGCTTTCTGTTAAAAACATCACAGAAGAAAAAAGATCAGCTAAAGAGATTCAAAGCAAGAAACAGTGGTGATGAGCTCAAACATTTATATTCCATGCTAATAAAATAGTGTTGAGGAAGGTTACTTTGGAAATGTAATAGGTTACAGATTACATTTACATTTGCAAGAAGTGCTTTAGGCCTCGCTCTAACAAATTACAAATGATAAATACCATTACATTATAATAATAGAGTGGATTGCTTGATTTAATGTGTTTTATTTATATATCAAAATGTAATAATTAGTGTAACTTTTCAATGACAGGTACTTTATACAAATTAAAAAGTAAAAGTAAATTAGCTGCTTACATTTGATTATTTTTATTTGTATTATTATTATTTTATTTGCAGTAGTCTAAAACTGTACTTAGAATGAGGGGGGGCTGATTTTACATGAAATTGTTGAAATCTTCAGATGCAACCCTATATTTGTAATCTTTAACATTTTCATAAGTAACTAATTTAATTACACGTTTTTTTTTTCCCCAGTAACTGTAACGAATTACATTTATTATGTGATTAAATTACGGAACTGCCGTTACATGTAACTAGTTACTCGCCAACACTGAAAATAAACAATATACTATTAGTTCTACCAACATCTGAATATACACTGTATAGGAAAGTGTATTAGGACACGTGAATTATCCAACCATGTGTGATTCTCCCTCAGAAATCAGGAACAAAATGTGGCATGGGATATTTAGAAAGGAAATCCATATTTTGTAGCCTGGCATCCACAAACTTCTGTCCATATTGTGTCTTTTTTAAGCCTTAACAGAGAACAAGAACCATCGCAAAAACAGCCACCGTCAGGTAATTGACTAAATTAATCACATTAGCTCATTCTACCACCCATTCCTCTCTTGTTATTATAACAGTTAAAATATTCCTAGCTAGGGGAAATTTTTTTTTGAATGGTTCTTCTTAAAAAAAAAAAGGCCTGCTAGTATAAATAGGCTAAGTGTTTTGCATCTACATATTAATTTTTATTGACTACAATATAATCCAATAAATACTGATGAATATTTGGAAATATCAATATCAAACTACAGTCATGAAATATAGAATTGTCATTCTATAAAACAGCAATGACATCACTAATAAGGCAATAATCAGCAGGACTGTTAGATTCACTTTGTCTCGTACTTTAAGGTCATTAGGGTGGTTGTGTGTCCACGCCAGCAGCATCGCAGTAAACAGATCACCGGTACCCACAAAAACAGCATCGACTTTCGGGATGTCCATTCGGATTCGCTGTGTCTCTTCACTGCCATCTGCATTCACTGAGACACAAAGACATACGCGTCAGATGTTGCCATGGGTCGTGTGTAAACAACCAACACCTGTATGCTTCACAGGACGCCGTCCATTATTCAGTGATAACATCTACATTACTATTATCGTTTTTTTTTTTTCTTATTTTATCATCACCTGCCTTTTATAAACGTCACTACACTGCTTTTGGTGGTTTTGATAAGTTTTGCCCAACCACATTCCTAATGATGTCCAATTCAATTAAGCACACGCATGTGTTTCACCCGGGTCTGTTACATGACTTTACCAATGCAACTCAGGCTTCACTTACATTTGCACTTAAAAGTCATTCTTTCATTTAGTTTTTTTTTTTTTTGCTACTTGAAAAATTCCCTCCAGACAAACATACGTAATTGATCACCAAACATATAACATTTTCAGGTGATGGAAAAATAAGAAATTCATGATAAAACAGAAAAGTCTAAACAGCTCAAGGGGTTCATAAACTTTCAAGCAGCACTGTATGTGTATATACACTTACTTATGGGGGTATACCCACATATAAACCCACATACCTAACACACACACACACACACACACACACACACACACACACACATCACACACACACACACACACACACTGTATATTGCTTCTTTTCACATGCAAAAGAATTCATAAATGTAATTAGATTCATAAATACCATTTAAATAAAAGTTTTTATATGCTTAAGACATCCACTAGGCTATATATATATATATATATATATATATATATATATATATATATATATATATATATATATATATATATATATATATATATATATATATATATAGAGAGATATATAGATACTAGATATATATATACCACACATATCATACACACACACACACACACACATACACATATATACACACACACCACACACACCACAACCATATTAAAGCCTAGTGGATTATAATAGGAAAGTTTGGGTTTATAGATATAAATTACATTGTTGTAACCTGTCATATGATTATACACTGCTGATTCTCACTAACAATACTATATATATATATATATATATATATATATATATATATATATATATATATAGATATATATACACACACATATTATTCATATATATATATAGATATATATATATATATATATCACCTACACACACACACACACACACATTATATATATATATATATATATATATAGATATAATATATCATATATAATAGGACACAGTTTGGTTTATAGATATAAATTACATTGTAACTATATATATATATATATATATATATATATATAATATATTGCTAGTGACAATCAGCAGTGTATAATCATATGACAGGTTACAATGAAGAAAGTGGAACAGATAAAATTCAAACAACAAACAACTAGTGTAAAATGTTTTAGCAGGGAAAAGAGAACCAATAAATAAATAAATAAACCAGCAAAACGTTCCACAGTTCATAAAGGATTGTCTCAAAAACATTGAATTATGAAAGCAGGTTATTGTTGAATCAGGAGAGGGTTACACTATGAGATACACCAGAAGATGGTGCCCGTGCGACACCACGAGATACACCACGAGATATAATGTAAAATGTAGATAATTCACCACGGCACACCGGTGGCATTAATATCCCTGCACCAGAAGATACACCACGAGATACACCACGAGATACACCACGGCACACCGGTGGCATTACACCACGAGTGTCCGCATTAATAAGCACAGAATGCAGCTCTAAAATGTCGCTCTCTTTATTTGTCAGCAGTTTGTTTTTCTTGCTTTTTCTTAATTCTTTCATTTTTGCTTCAGTACTGTTCATTCGTGTATCTTCCCCTCCTACTTTCTCCCCCCTTTCTTTCGTATTCCCACTTGTCTTTCTTTCCCAATTTGTAATTTCCACAGTTAACGTTTAATCCTCGGGTTGCCAATGAAACAATAAAGCACCATTTAAGAAATCTGAAACACAATGGATGTTCAGAGGTTGCCAAATAAAAGGCAGAAGCAAAATACAAACCCAGCATTTGTAACCACCCAAATATTTAATCAGTAAACAAAACTAAATACTGTATCAGAACAAATAAATGTATTTTAAAAAATTTACATATTTATATATTGTACATACAGCACTATTGCATGAAAAAAATTACTGGATTAGAAATGGATCAGAAAGGTACATAGAAAGGTTCCATATTGGATGATCGTTCTTGTTACTATAACGTACATTTACTTTATTTGATATAACTTCCTAACAAACTTCTAGACTATGAATAATTCACACACCTGTTTTCTGGCTCCCCAGTGCCACTAGATATTGATCTCCCAGAGGAGAGAGAAGGTCTGAGCTAGTGATGACCACAGTGTCAGGACCCATAGTATGCAGCAGATCCATCGCCTACATGACAAGAATGACGACAGACAACAGCACAACACAACAACAATCGTTTTTCTCCGCCATAAAATATTATAAACTGACCTGTAATGAGTCAGGACATCACAGGCGTTAGGATTGTGGGCATTTTGGGGAAAAAGCTGTTCCCAGTACACATAGTTATCATATTATGAGTTTCATTAGAAGCTGATAATGTTATATACGGACACGTCTACAGTAACAGAAAAGACTTTCCACTTTTTATGAGGACTGTTATTTACAATAGTTATTCTTGCCAACACAGGACATAATTATATATAAATATATATATTTATAAACACATTAATTACAGCCCACATATAAATCCCAGTATTCTTTTTATGTGCGGGACATAGTTACAATAAAAAGTTCAGAGACATATTAGTAAAATTAGCATCGGCAAGTTTGTTTATTCTCCACTTCTGGAAAAACTGGAAAGAAGATTCTTCTTGTGCATGCACGAAAAAACAATCAATAGTGCTAGAGCAATTTGGACAAGTTGGAAAAATGTCAATCTTGAATCTTAGCACGTCTTTGCTACAAGAAATGGGGTCTAATATGTAAATTAACATGGATTTAATTGAAATTTTTCATTTAATATTTTTTTGTGATAATTTCATTGATTATTAGAGCAAGTATGCATTTTATTTCAAATAGTTTTAAACTGTTCAAATTTGGATCGCAAATGTAAATAACAAAATGCATTTAAAAAAAAAGTACATATATATATATATATATATATATATATATATATACAGAGACAATTTGCACCTAAGCTTATAATTGCCGTAGCCAACACACAAGCTCTAGGGTACAGGTTGTGCTAATTTTACTTATAATTATTGCACTTTGAGTCAACTGTAATCTAAACTAATAATGTTTTAGGCTGGACCGATTTTAAATACAGGTTTTTATGACCAAATAATTGCTATGTTTAATTCATCTGTATGGCACTTTCAGTAAACTCCCTGAAACTAAACAAGGAGACAAAATTATAGTGCAATTGGTAATCATTATACAGATGAATCATTATACAGAATAAAGGCAAGCGTTCGTAAGTGTGTTATAGCGAAGGCTAAATATATCTGGTCTTTAAAAAAATGCATAATGTAGTCCATGACGGTGGCACTTCAGCATGACGGCTGAAAAATCCATAAACGCATATTTGCATTTGGAGACGTGCTTTTATAACATTAACTGTTGCATTTAAAATATATTTACAATCCTTGACAGAGACTTACCTCAACCGCATCTTTGTCTGTACTGATTTTCTTTCCTGTTAGGAGCCTTTCAGAAAATAAGTAAATAAATAAATAAATAAAATAGATGTTCCGTAACTGCATTACAATTATAAAATTTGTAAAATATACTGGATATATATATATAGAGAGATATATATATATATATATATATATATATATATATATATATATATATATATATATATATATATATATATATATACACATACATACATATACATATACATACATACACACACATTTTCATTTTTGACAGGCGCATGTTGTATGTCCTTTTTGTTTATATGCTACAAATGCGGTTATGCGACGGTATGAAAATTGACCAAACACACAAACACATGTTTAACTTTATTATTCATTTTTTAAAACTTCCTCCATTAGCACGAATAACACGTTTTTGGTATCCGGATAATTCGTTTTTCTCCACACATTCAAAGATATGCCAATTATGTTCTTCTGATCCAGTTCATCGCACAGAGGTTCGATAGGATTTATACCATTTATATTTATTATAGCAACAATATGTCTATCAGTAAAAATAAACAAACACAAAGATCTTGTTATGAACACTCACTCGGCCTCAAAGTGGTTTGGTGTAATGATGTCGGATACTGGCACCACCTTATCCCTGTAGACGGGCAGCAGGGCTTCTGGGACGTACTACATACAGGAGATGGAAACAATAGTGCTGCTGAGGGTTTGTTTTCTCCTTTGCTTCGACTTAAAGTAATTCGAATATTTTGAAATGCGCTTGAATCCATCCTTGCTCTTTTTACATGGAATACATGAGGGGGGGGGGGTCAAAAAGTAAAGAAGGACAGAATCCTGCCTTGAACACGTTAAACTGCAAATTAAACAAATGAATGAATATTTATAATCGTTAATTACTTTATATTTTTCTGCTTATAATATCATATTTACAGGAGTTAAAAAAGGAAGAACAAGTGTATACTTAAATAGAAGATTTCACTTTTTGTACATGTGAGAATATTTGATATAAAGTGTTAAACTTATGTCTAATGGAAAACAACACCCCCTCGGGTTTCCTGTTTTTGAACATTCTCGTGTGAAAGGCAGTTGGGTCTTGCTCCTAACGACCAAAGCCCTTTAACCTTATCTGCCAACACAGCATTAAGACATCTGATTAACAAACAGTCTGTTCATTGTCTTCAGCGCATACGTGACCTCTAGATCTGTACGTACACATAACTTCCTTTCCTTTTATAGGCATGAGTCAAAAAAACACAACTCCTCTTGCCCTACTTCTCTTTATTGCCTTAAAGTTATGGTTACTTCTTTTAACGAGAACTGAGTATGTTGCAACTTCCCGTTTTTATCCTCAGGTGCTGAACATCTGCTGATGCGACAAAAAGCTTGGGTGTGCTAACCATGCACACTCCCGCCCTTTGTTAATCTTGCACACACACACACCTGATGATTCGCTCTTACACGCGATCCCTCCCATTTCTTCCCTATATATACTCTGTATGTAACCACCCTTCTTTGAGCATTCTGAATAAATCACTCATTGCTACAACTGCTTGTGTTGGTGTATTCAGTGCTCCCGAGCGCTCGTAGAATCGCAGCAGGAGAACGATCTTCACACGCGGACAACTGAAAATTCTAACAGTTCTTTGGTGACCCCGACGTGATTACTCTCAATCAGGTAAGCAACAAAGTTATTTCTTTGACAAAGGCTTCCTGGTTGGCAGTATTCATATGTTGTTTAGTTCTACCTTCGCGAGAGTCGAACGAGTAGATATACCTTCGTGTAGAACGGAGACGGTGTTTTCCCTGATTGGTCTATCTTGAGACAATCAGGAGGTAATCCTCAACTAGGATAGTTGGGCAGGCGCGCAGAAAAATAAAAATCTGATTTGATCACAGAGTTCTCCGTGTGTGCACGATCGTGAACCTTACGCGAATTATGGGAGGGCAGACATCTTTTCCCCGGCCACAGCCCAATGAGACCCCCGTTGCTTGGATGATACGATGCGGACAGACATATAGTGTTAACCCCTATATAGATAACTTAGCAGGGTGGGCTGAGGCAAATCCTCAGATCCCTCCGTACCCGCGAGTCGGGACATTTGACCCAGGGTTCCTGGCATCCGCGCACCGTATGATATACAAGGGTATTGGAGACCCTGGGTGGGATTATGCATACATGGAAGAATCTTATGGTGTATGGTATAAAATGAAGAAGGTGTGGGATGATGGAAAAAATGTGTATACGCCGAAATCTGTACTAAAGGGAATCCCGAGGCCTGTATCGAAGGCAGGGGGTAAAAAGTCCCTCAAACCCGAGGCACAAACTGCCGTTCCTCCGTGCAAACCTCCCCCGTACAATTTAAGTCACGCATCCGCACCCGTCGCTGCAATGGTCGCGGAGCAAGTGGTGAAGCACAAACCCACTAAGGAGATCGCGAGGACGGTCTCTGCCCAAGACAACGACCCCTCCCTCGTCGTCCTCGGAGGAGGATGACGACGTCGGGCCGGATGAAGGATCCGCTATCGACCCCCCACCATGGAACCATGCACATGTGTGGGTAGCGAAAAGGAAAGGTGTCGACGTGCTTCCGCCTTCCCCTTCCCGCGTTGAAAGACATACTTAGCATGCTGCCATCACCAGACAAACCCATGCCTTTTGTGGACATGCTCTTGAGATCCTTGCAGACACTGCCAATTAACTGGGGCAGACTTTTAGATTTATTCTACAGAATAAAATGTGCGAACATTATGATGAGGATGAGATCCCCACCCAGGTCCCCGTATTGAGCCCAGAAAATGACAATTGCACGATCAATTAAAACCGAAAAGCAGGGAGCAGATGCGAGTGAAAAAACTAGTCGGGTGGAAACTCATTTTTTTTGGAAGGATGACCCCGACGCCTTAAAAACATTGAGAAAAGAGTTGCTCAAATATCTGTTGGGGAAGAGACAAGGGAATCGAGACCTCTCACAGGTGACTAATTGTAAGCAAGAAAAGGGTGAAACCCCAGGGCGATTTTGGACGAGATTTATAGAAGTATGGCAGGGGTTGGGAGGAATGGATTTAGATCTGAGACACCCTAATCCCCTGTTCCTTAATACCTTCCTGGCTAACTGTCGGCCCGAAGTGCAGGATGTGTTGAAACATCAATGGAGTGATAGAAGTAACTTAAAGTTGGAACACGCAGGTCAGAGGCTGAGAACGATAGAAGGCGATGGGTTGTTTGACGTGAAGAATAAGGCATGTCTGGTAGTAACACAGGGAGCTAGCGGAAAGGGACGCATGCAGAAGGGAAACAATCGAAGGTGGAATAATCAGAATGATAGTAAGAGAGGTCGCCGGGCAGGGAAATGTTTTTATTGTGGGATCGAAGGACACTGGCCCCGGGAGTGTAGAAAGAAGCAGAGGAACGAATCCTGGAGGTGACTCGGACCCTGTGTCGCGCCAGACAGGGCCACCTCAACATGCGGGACCTGCCCTGCCGCCACAGTCGCCATACCGCCCCCAATACTAGGGCTGCCCGCAGAGTTCGAGCCCCTCGACCGTCTCCATGTTAAACCTCTCTTTTAACTCTCCTCAGGCACAAGACCTTCCGGTATTGAGCCTGAAAGTAGATAATAGATCGTACCTGTTCCTTTTGGATACCGGGGCGACTATGTCTTCACTGGGGAAGGATTACGAGGGGCCTCTTTCTGCACGGTCCGTTAGCTCTGTGGGAATCAATGGGGTTCCTTTCTCTTCACCGATAACTCCCCCTCTCAGAGTGTCATGTAAAAATGACCCCAGCCTCACTCTAACTCACTCTTTCGTATATATGCCTGAATGCCCTTTCAATCTGCTAGGACGTGATCTTATGAGCATGCTTAATCTTACCCTGTCGTTCTCAGGCTCCTCGCTGATAGTGAGAACCCTCCGACGACGATCTGCCGGACGTTGTATCCCTGGAAGGGAGAGCTGTCCCGCACAATGTTTCCGCTCTTTCTTCTCTTTCTCTTTCCCCTCCCCCTCCCTATACCCCCCTGTGCTGCTATCTGTACCTAGTTCTCTTTCGGGCTGAACACAAGGACCAGGTAGGACTGGTAACCTGCGAACCTTATGAGGCCCGAGTTTAAACACTTAGATCCAGTGTATATCAAGCAATACCCTTTATCTCCCGCGAAAGCTGAAGGCATTGACAAAATTCTACAGGCGTTACTAGATCAAGGTGTTCTGGTGCCTTGCACAAGTCCGTACAATACTCCAGTTAATCCAGTCCCAAAACCGGATGGGACTTGGCGTTTCACACAGGACTTGCGACGAATAAATGATCTTATCATACCCGTAGCACCTATCGTCCCTGATGTACATTCGATCATGGCCTCGATCCCGCATGACCATTCTCATTTTTCTGTCATTGACTTATGTTCCGCATTTTTCAGCGTACCTGTTGAAGTAAATACCCAGCCGCTATTCGCATTCACGCACAGGGGGCAACAGTATACGTGGACGCGATTACCACAGGGTTTCATCGACTCTCCTGCCGTATTTTCATCGACGGTAAGGAACGCCTTGGTCGACTTGCCTCTCCCTCCGGGTGCCAGAGTCCTGCAGTACGCTGATGACCTGCTGGTGTCGGCCGTATCCGCCGAGATTTGTGAACAAGCGTCTCTAGCGCTGCTGAATCTCCTCGCTGAAAAGGGCTTTAAGGTATCAAGGACTAAACTACAGTTTTGTCTCCCCAGCGTGCGGTATCTGGGTTATGAACTATCACAAGGAACACGCCGTCTCACACCGGACCGCGTGAAGGTGATCGTGGACACCATGCGCCCAGCCACCAAGCATGCGCTGATGGCCTTCCTCGGGCTGATAAACTACCTGTAGACAGTGGATACCTGACTGTTCCCTGTACGACAAGTGCCTCCGTGCAGCCATACACCATTCCGATCCTCTCACACAACCGTTGGTATGGACTGAGGATATGCTGCACGCCTACGACGCCCTCCAAACAAGCTCTGTGCAACGCCCCGGCGTTAGGACTACCTAACTACTCGCTACCCTTCCATCTGTACGTGTCTACACACTCGGGCACAGCTGCTGCGGTACTGGCCCAGGATCACGGTGGAGGTATGAGACCTTGCGCGTTCCTATCTAAAGTATTAGACACTGTAGCGCAGGGGTTGCCTGCTTGTCTACGAGCTGTCGCTGCCTGTGCATTAATGGTCCAGGATGCGGAAAAGATAGTTCTCTCGCACCCACTAACGTTGCACACTCCTCACCAGGTTGCGTACATTCTTCGCCACATAAATACACAACATATGTCCGCCCAAAGACGTTCAGGATATGAGGCTACCTTACTGGCTACTGAGAACCTAACTATTAAGGCTTCTTCCTCTCTCGATACTGTCGCACACGCACTGCACCGATTAATCTCCGCGCAAGATGATTCGTACCCGGACGAATCCAAACAGCACGATTGCTTACTCGAAATTGTGCATGCTACAAGCATTAGGCCGGATCTCTCTTCTACACCTCTGATTTCAGGGGACGTTCTTTTTGTAGACGGATCATGTTCTAAACCAAAGGGACGGTACGTATCTTACCGGCTATTCTGTCTGCCGTCTGCCTAATGTTGTTGTTGAAGCCCATTCCTTACCTTTTTCCTCAGCGCAAGCGGCTGAACTCTTTGCTCTTACTCGTGCATGCATCTTATCCGCGGGAAAGGATGTCACTATTTATACCGATTCTCGATATGCCTTTGGGGTCGCTCACGATTTTGGCAGGATTTGGCAGTCACGAGGGTTTTGTGCCGCTGATGGTAAACCCATCTCCCATGCTTCCCTAGTACAGGATCTCATTGCGGCTTGCCACCAGCCTAACGCTCTAGCTATTGTAAAAACACGGGCCCATGCAACAGGTCAGACAGATGAGATCAAGGGTAATTCTTTAGCCGATCACCATGCGAAACAGGCCGCACAGCATGCGCCGCTATACCCAGAACTAAATGTCTCTTGTGTATCCCAGTCTCCGTTACAGAGCGCACTCCTGCCTAGCGTGGACTTAGCAGATCTTCAAGCATCTGCCTCGGTGGAGGACCAGAAATTCTGGATCTCTCATGGCTCGGTTCAGAGTGACGGTATCTGGAGAGACTCCACTGGTCGCCTTTGTCTGCCCCAACATTGTCTTCCCTTTCTCGTCCGCGAATTTCATGGTTCCACTCATCGCGGACGAAGAGGGGTAATAGATCAGATGAAATCACTTTTTTGCATAGAGCATATGCAGGCTAAAGTCAGTACGATACTAGACGGTTGTCTCATATGTGCTCCAGAACAATCTATCAAAACCCTCTGCAAAACATGAACACCTTCCCACACCAAACACACCAATTCCAGGAATGGCAGATCGATTTCACACATATGCCAAAAGAAAGGTCCGTATAAGTACCTGCTGGTGATGGTAGATAAATTTTCTAGGTGGATAGAAGCTTTCCCCTGTACCAAAGAAAACGCAAACGTGGTAGTTAAAACCCTGACCACAGAAATCATCCCGAGATACGGCATACCTGTAGGCATTGATTCGGACAAAGGCACTCCTTTCACTTCGAAAGTGACGCAACTACTTTGTAAAGAACTAAGCATTAACTGGCGTTTCCACATCCCATATCATCCCCAGTCTTCAGGCATGGTTGAAAGGGCTAACAGAACGATAAAGGGAAAACTTAGAAAGGCCATGCAAGACACCGGAACGAACAATTGGTTGAATGTAATTCCTGTAGTACTAGCCGATATGCGCATGATGCCTAGGGCTGCTCTGGGTGATCTGTCACCCTACGAAATTGTTATGGGACGACCATTCCCCATTCCTTGGCGAAGAGGGGTGGAGGCCGTGGGGACAGGTGATCTGGATGTACATTTGGGGGAGTATTCTGCAGGGTTGCTCAAAACATTGGACAAATATTGGACTCAGGTAAATCAGGCCAAGCCTCACCTGTCCAGTAACAACACCCATCCCTTTGAGGTGGGACAAAAGGTACCACAAACCCTCAGATCTGGCTATGAATCAACCACTCTATAGCAACCCCGCAGAAGTACTAGCTGTAACAAGAACTGCTGTGCTAACTGATCATTTTTCCACAGTGGATCCACGCTAGCAGACTCAAACCTGCGCCCCAAGAGCCCGCTCCCAAAGGAGGTGATGGTAGTAATATATGAATTGTTATGAACTAACCCTGTCTCTAATCACAGTATAGATGAACTCCATTGAAGACCTCTTGAATACACTATACAAGCCTCATCCAACACCTGTGCCACCGCCCATTACTTGGTGGTGCCGGATCCTGGGACACGTCCCACCTGCACTGCTTGCTCTAGGAAAAGAAAAGGAACGGAAAAGGAGCTCCTGGTGGAAGATCATCGTAGGAAAACAAAGAACAATCCGTGAGGCAAATCCCTAGCTGGTGGTGTCCGCTCAATTGCCGAGCCCACCTGGAACAGCGAAGAACAGAAGACATCACACCTTAACACATACACATAAATGATGTATTTTCTTATTTTTGTAACACTCCTCTGCGGAGTCACCACAGCCCATCCACATGATAACACGTTTTGGCAGTTTGCTCGCTGGAGCGCCCGGCAATATACTAATCAATCATGTTACGTATGCCATGCCTTCCCTAGTTCCGTAACTACTCATGCGCTTCGCACTAAGCCCCTCACGGAAAATTTTACCCTTACATTATTAGCGTCCGAATTATGTCTAAACCCCGAATCCTGTCGTCCACAGAACTTCTGAATGATACCAAAGCTCTAAAAGGCTCGAATCGACCCACTTGACTATCTCTTTAATAATTCAGGTGATCCTCTATACAAGCGAATGATCGATGATTGTTATGTAGGATCGGCTTTACGTAGTACCACTATTGTAGTCTTCGATGCTAGCAACATCTCGGTACCCCGTCCAGATCGAACCGCACTGCGTGACGTCTATGCTACACATCCCCGTCACACAAGACCTCCGCGTTTAAGATGCACTAGGTTTTGACATAAGTTTAAAAGAGGGGATTGTGAGAATTGTGAGAATTTGATCTGATATAAAGTGTTAAAATTATGTCTAATGGAAAACAACACCCCATCGGGTTTCCTGTTTTTGAACATTCTCGTGTGAAAGGCAGTTGGGTCTTGCCCTAACGACCAAAGCCCTTTAACCTTATCTGCCAACACAGCTTTAAGACATCTGATTAACAAACAGTCTGTTCTTTATCTTCAGCGCATACGTGACCTCTAGATCTGTACGTACACATAACTTCCTTTCCTTTTATAGGCATGAGTCAAAAAAACACAACTCCTTTGCCCTACTTCTCTTTATTGCCTTAAAGTTATGGTTACTTCCTTTAACGAGAACTGAGTATGTTGCAACTTCCCGTTTTTATCCTCAGGTGCTGAACATCTGCTGATGCGACAAAAAGCTTGGGTGTGCTAACCATGCACACCCCGCCCTTTGTTAATCTTGCACACACACACACCTGGAAGATTCGCTCTTACACGCGATCCTTCCCATTTCTCCCTATATATACTCTGTATGTAACCACCCTTCTTTGAGCATTCTGAATAAATCACTCATTGCTACAACTGCTTGTGTTGGTGTATTCAGTGCTCCCGAGCGCTCGTAGAATCGCAGCAGGAGAACGATCTTCACACGCGGACAACTGAAAATTCTAACAGTACATTTAATGAAAATAGTGTTTTTCTTTTTTATTCCAGTATTCCAAACTATAGAGTTAAATCCTGCATGGAAAGAGCACTTTTGCTGTAAACTAAAAGCATGCAAATAATAGAAAACATTAGATGATTTTCAGTAAACAATATATCTTTACACAATTGTTTATATGACAGAATTCACGAGTATAAATAATGAAATGGCTCGTTAGGCCGCTCACCATTGATCCATTATCACCCATGACTGGATCGCATACTGAAAAACAGAAACACTGGAAATTTAACTCACTCGTCCCGCTTTAGCTTGCACAAGTAGCAGTGAGTCCATCCTTCCTACTGTCACACTGCTCAGCATCTAAAATCTCTCGCTCTCTCTGTCTATATCAGCTACAACCATCCATTCCATTCATTCATTCATTCATCTTCATATTCTACCGCGTTTATCCGATCTTCCCTTGAGTCACGGGGAGTCTGTGCCTATCTAAGGCGTCTATGGATAAATTGATAGGCAGGATACACCCTGGATGGAAATGCAAACCCATCGCAGGACACCACACACACACACACACACACACACACACCACACACACACACACATTCTACACTAGGGACAATTT
>JACRUU010000011.1:1187110-1199617 GCA_030449085.1 Kryptopterus vitreolus | reverse complement strand
TTTCCAGATGTTTTTCGATCATACTTTTCAGTTTTTGACATTTTTTCATCATTTTCGTTTATGAATATGAAAAATCATATTTTTATCATAATTCATATTTTTCATCATTTTTTGTCAAAACATGATGTGTCCTACAACATTTCATCGAATACATGCGAATTGGTTTGGGTCAAGTGCCTCGTGCCAGCGCGACACAATGATTCTTTTAGAAAACAGCTTTCTGTTCGTCCTAGAGAGCTCTCGTTGGCCGCAAATGCGTTTTCAGCTCCGGAGAAGCACCTTTTCTCCACACATGCACGGCTGAACCTTAAAACATTCTCTTTTAAGGTTTTTGATGAAAAATCACTTTTCCAGATGTTTTTCGATCATACTTTTCAGTTTTTTTTACATTTTTTCATCATTTTGGTTATTAATATGAAAAATCATATTTTTATCATAATGTAGTGCATTTGGATCGACAATTTCTAATTTATCACATTCCATATTTTACGACCACACCTGGCTCCAGTCGGGCTGGGCCATTCACAGATAGGCCCCATCTTATCTGCACTTCTGGCCCATCACCTTTGACTTCTGCCTCCCAAATACTCAGTTTACGACTGTCATTTAAATCCCAAACAAACCCCCATTGTCACACACATTCCCCCACAGGATGTGACACAGTCCATGAACTCAGCTACACACACACACACACACACCACACACACACACACACACACACACGCCTGTATGTGTTTAATGTATGTATGAGATTCTATTTTATCATGCTGAAACTCATAATCTGTGTGTTAACTTAAACAATGTTTTATGAAATTATCATCATTATTCTTATTGTTCTATAAAACTTGAGTTATAAAACAATGCTGTTTTAATAATTAATAGTGATTAAAACAATAGGGTTCATCAAAATAATGATTATATTTCTAGAACATTGTTATTATCCTTTATATTAATCATGTAGTGATGACATGTATTAGTATTAATGGCTGATCAGTTCGTGCATCCTTCCATTCTCTCTTTCATTCTTTTCCATTTTCAAATGATCTTCAAATGATCTCTTTCTTTCATTGCATATCAACCAATGTTTGTAAGTAAGAAGTACTTATATATAATTCTCTGGTTGTTACAATGTCTACTTGGCCGTTCTTGGTATCTAATTGATCCATTCGTCATTTCCTACACCATGATGAAGATGATGTAATTGTAAGAGGTTTCAATTCATTAATTCATATTTCAAGTAAATAACTTGATTAACTTTTGGACCATTCCCAATATGCAAATGAGCTTGGGCATAGACAAAGAAATACCTTTCTGCTCAAGTTTCATGGCATGCTATTGGTCAATTTTTGGAAGTTGGGTGTGTCACCCAGACCCATAAATTCTGTCTACACTCTCCACAATTGGGAAGAGAAGGAAGGGGAAGGAGGAGAGAAACCCACACGAACGGGAAGAGGAACAAAGCCGGAGGGGAGACAGACATTACATTTACAGCATTTTGTCAGACGCCCTTATGCAGAGCAGGTTACAAGGAGCAATTGAGGGTTTAAGGGCCTTGCTCAAGGGCCAACATAGTTGGCGAATGTTGGTGGTGGGATTTGAACTGAGATCTTCTGGTACAGAGGCCAAAGAGGTACCACTAAGCCACCCACATCACTAGAGACACCCCCACGGCGAGACAGCATGGGGAGAGAACAACCTGGGGAGACACCGGCGGAGGACAAAGAAACAACGAAGAGATGAATTGAGACGAAGCTGAGAGGCTGCGGCCTCTCAAGCGGACCAGCTCCGGACCAACTCGGAGTCACTCGGGAAAACTCCATGCTCATCCATGTCTCCAACCAGGAGCGAGGCCATGCTGGCCTTTCTGAGTCGTGAATCTCCTCCTGAGACAGAACAGCGATTCCTGATCGTCATCTACAGGACTTCATCTTCAACACCTAGAATCGTCCGGACTTTTGTTCAACATCAAACCTAATCCAAGTAACGCTGCTGATCAATTCAGCGTCTGTAAGTTAAGCCCCTTTTAATTAAGGTGAATTTGAATTCCTCTTTACGATTCTCATCAAGGTGTGATAAATTTGATTCATTCAACTTGCCGTCCGTCTTTTCCCCTCTCTCTCTCTCACTTTCTTCCCCTCAGTACTATTGTATATAGATGTTTGTCGTAGATTAGTATGTGTCATGTGCCGTCTATTAAATGTTGTATATACACAAGTGATTGTCTTTGTGTGTGCCTCACAATTACAAGTCAATGAATCTTTGATCTTGCTACCTCGCTCAATTACAACTTGTATTATATTAGAATAGTTATTTTCTAGGCCAGGAATATAACTTTTCCTTGGGAATTAATGAATAATTATATTGTCTGCTCGCCGGACGAACAGATCAAATAATTAAGCTATTGATTCCTTTAATATCCAATCTAACATTCAATAGTCATAATTAATTATAAACCATTATAATTAATATGAGTATTAATGAAGTACATGTTGTAATTTAAACTTAAAATTGTCGGTTACCGACTGGTGGACTGGAAACATATGGTTAATTACCCCGTAATATTAAACATTATATTGGTGGATAATAGCGGGCACCTCGCTCGTTCATTTTTCCTCCAATATTAAAACGTTACAGATGATGATGTTGGAATGCGTATTCATTACAATAACTTTCATATTTTTGTCAAAACATGATTTGTCCTACACCATTTCATTGAATACATGCGAATTGGTTTGGGTCAAGTGCCTCGTGCCAGCGCGACACAATGATCTTTTAGAAAACAGCTTTCTGTTCGTCCTAGAGAGCTCTCGTTAGTAGTAAATATCGGAGACGAAACGTCAAAACATAATTTATGATGGGGGCGGGTCATAGGTCAAGAATTATGACCCGTCCCTGACCAGGTGGACTGGGTGTTTATGAGTGGGGTCTGTTTACTGACCTTCTGAAAAGTCCTCTAGTTTTTCTCAGGCACTAGCAAAATGTAATGGTAGTGAAGCATTGGTATTGTTCAAAAGGGTGGTGGGGGTGTTAAAACCTTTTCTGTTTGTGTGTGTGTGTGTGTTGATTACCCAAAGAGATTCTGTTGAGTGCGTATCTGTTTGAAGTGTGAGATATCAAGTTGTTCAAATAAGTTTTAAAGATAAGACTGTCAAAAAAACATCCTCTGCATCACGAGAACCAAGTTCATAATGTTTCTCGTAGTGGAAAGACAGACTATGTAAAGGCCCCATGTGTGTGTGGGGGTAAAGTGTTCAAAGTGTGGTGGGTGTGTGTGTGTGTGTGTGTGTGTGTTGATTACCCAAAGAGATTCTGTTGAGTGCCATCAGAATCTGTGTCACAAGAGCCATGTCGTTAATGTTTCTCATATTGGAAGAGAGACTATGTCCTTGTGTGGGGGGTCTGTGTGTTTGAGGTGTGTGGATGGTAAGTGTGTGTGTGTTTGAAGTGTGAGATATAAAGTTGTTCAAATAAGTTTTAAAGATAAGACTGTCAAAAAACATCCTCTGCATCACGAGAACCAAGTTGATAATGTTTCTTTTAGTGGAAGACAGACTATTGTCCCATTGTGGGGGGTGTTAGGTGTGTGTGTGTGTGAGTGGTGTGGGGGGTGTGTGTGTGTGTGTGTGTGTGTGTGTGTGTGTGTGTGTGTGTCATTGTGTGTGTTGTGATGTAGTTTTTTTTTTTTTTTTTTCCTAAGACGCAGCCTACATCCTGAAATAGTATTTAAACACATCTTAGAATCATGGGGCACAAAAACAACAGAAGAACTCTGCTTTTCTTCTGATACGATGGCTGCCACACCAAAAACTCCTGAAAACACCGTCGTGATGAGAGAGAAACTGACTTATGCACCAAGGAGGAAACGCATCAACGCACCGATCTATCACCATGAAGATGTGGATTTGCATAATTTTACAATGTCTGGCGGTCGCACCGGTAGATATGTGTATGACGACTCAGCACAGCGTGTGATGATCTATGCGACGGACAGTGGACGCAGCGGATGTATTTATATGTATTTACACAGCAGGACCCCTGTGTCGTTTTCACTGACAAAGACTGGTGTGTGTTCTACAATCATGTTTGGAGAGATCTACTGTATACTGTTGATGATCCTGTTTATATCTCGGAGTGGAATGGTGTCGACCATAACAAGAGGTTTCGGGTGGTCAGCGGTACCGGTAAAAAACAACCGGACGGCTATGTGACCGTTTATCTACTGCAAAATGATGACGGATGGCCTATTGAAGAGTCTGAGAATGAAGGTGTCTTCGTATTTCAATGGAGGAGATATTGAAATTATTGACGGTGTTTTTAAACGTATCAATGATCTGTTTAAATGGGGTGATACACACGCGCGCTACAACTCCGTGAAGATAAAACTTTATTACCCTGACTGAGTGACATTACAACCACAACAAATCGTCATCTAACTCCAACCCTCTTCCTCCTAGAGACATTAAAAACTTCTGCAGATCACCCGGTATTCACTATGACACAAACAACATTTCTCAAGACATGTCTGTCTACACTTACAACACTGAGAATCCACCAGCCATGTCTGATGACAATGCGACACCCCTGGAACCACCCCCGCAGACACAAAACAACAACGCCTGGCTGGATAAATTCTGCATGGACCTGGGGTATCACAATCTGACCTTCCTTACAACACCTTATGGAAATGCAGGAACTTCACTTCTTCATATGTGGAGGTTGATGACGGCGTAGACAGCTGCATCCGTTCCGATGCTTTCAAAATCATAAAAGCAACCATCGTGGTTATACTGGAAGACCTTATCGACAAAAAGCAAAAAGAACTCTGTCTGGGTTGCGAAGTCGATCACCCCAGCCAAATCAGGCACTCGTGCCTGTTTGAACCTGATCCCTATTTCTTTGACAGATACTTTGACGAACTGTCTAGTAAGCTGATCACACCAGAGCTTAAACACATCATTGCTCGTGCACTAAATAGGTGCGGATTAAGGATCAACCCACAGAGAGTCCAGGGTTCCGTGGATGGTATTCTGTGTGAACTACGTGAATGAGATTTACATCGTGGAGAAACTTCGCGAGGATCCAGAGAAAAAGTTGTCGATGCATCCAGTGAGCAGATTGTCTACGACGCTGTGGACTGCTGGAAGGGCGTAGTACCCACCTGTACAAGTATAACACAACCATGGGAAACACATGTGTTAATATTCTAACAAAACATCTTCTTAAACAACGTATTAGATGTGAGATGACCAACTTGTTGTACAAAATCATTGCTGACAACTCTGGTGTGTCCCTGGCTGTTAATGGATGCGGTGTTGATGCCAAACGTTTCACAAACCTCAAGAAACAGATGGATGTTGTAAGAGCTACATCGAGTGAATGGAATGATATGTTGCGTGTGTGTATTGATACCTGTGTACCGATTTCTGCATCTGTTGTAAAAATACTACAGTAGATCTAATGATTGTGTGTAACAGTAGTGTTAGAATTATAGATATCATATGTATGTGTACATAACGTAACAGATTTATGTGTAGACATGTTGTCAAGAAATGAGACGTTTGATGCATGTTTTGTAGTGGAAACTATGACAAATTACTTCTTAGACAAAAACATTGTAATGTGTATTAAGTTTCTACAGCATATTGACAATGTGTGATATTATTATTATCTGTATGTGTGTTTTCTTTTCTGTTTGAGAAAAAAAAAATAAAAATAAAAACCCTGTTATTCAAACATTGGTCTTATTCTTTTGTTGACTCTGAACCGTCATTATGTCTGAAGGAGCTGCTGAACAGATGAGAAAAACATATTATACACCTTCTAATCCCGGGGCCTTAGGTGGTAAAAAAACGTTTAAAAGAAGCCGTTTTAAAAGAAACAGGTATTTGTTTAACTGATAAAGATGTTTCAGAATGGCTTGCGGGTGAGGATGCTTACACACTCCACAGAACTGCACCACTTAAATACAAAAGGAACCGGGTTTTTGCCTATGGTATAGACAACCAATTCCAGGCTGATCTAGTTGATATGTCTGCGTATGCTAAAGACAACGACGACAAATCTTTTCTGTTAACATGCATAGATGTTTTCAGTAAATTTGCATGGACACGTACGTTAAAAAACAAGAGCGGTACCGAAGTGGCTAAAGCTTTTGACTCGATACTGAAAGAGGGTCGTGTGCCTCAAAAATTACAGACAGATAAAGGGAAGGAGTTTTTTAACAAACATTTTCAAAGCTTGATAAAAAAAAGCACAACATTAAGCATTTTGCACCCGCCACAGAATTAAAAGCCTGTGTCGTTGAGAGGTTTAATAGAACCTTAAAAAGGCAGAATGTGGAGATATTTAACGGCGACAAACTCTAAACGCTACATAGACATACTTCAAGACATTATGTGTGGATACAACAATTCCTACCACCGGAGCATAAAGATGAAACCGGTTGATGTGAACAAAGAAAACGAGTCTGTGGTGTTTCATAATCTATATGGTTCTAGCAAAGCACATGCTATCAGACCTAACTTTAGATTTAAAGTCGGCGACATAGTTAGAATTTCTAAAGTAAGGAGGGCCATTTCGCAAAAGGGTATGAGGAAAACTACACACAAGAGTTTTTCACAATAAAATCGCGTATCCCACGCGAGCCCCCTGTCTACAGTTTGTGTGATTATGATGGCGATGTTATCGACGGTGTTTTTTATGAGGAGTTGCAGAAAATTTTTGTGAACAAAAACAAGACGTTTAAAGTGGAAAAAATTTTAGCCAAGAAAAAACAGGGGCGGAAAACATTATTATTGGTGCAGTGGCTCGAGATGGCCAGAAAAATTTGCATCATGGGTGAACCAGAAAGATTTGATCGACATACAGAGTCCATGAAAACATCAGATACACATGTGTCAACTCATTTGCGTACTAACCAGCCATGGCTGAGGAAGGTTTTTATGTTCACACTGCCTTGCAACTGCAACTCGTCGTTATCAGCTTTTCCAGAAAACAGTATATCTAGTTATACAACTCTCTTGGCGCGGGCTATAAACTTAAAAGGAGAATGGGAAGTCGGCTTGGTCGAATTTGAATATCCTACATCGTGGTATACGTTTAATGAGGATGATGCGCTCTACGTTCTCAAGTGCAGTGAAACAGATGTAGGTGGTGAACAAATAAATAATGGTGAACAGACAGCTGAAGCCATAGAGGTTGAGATATGCGTCTACAGTGACCAGAAGATACCAAAAGTACAACGAAAGTTAAAACCGGGTTATTACGATGATATTGTCTTTCTGATCAGGGAGATCAACGCAAACCTACCGCCACGTGTGAGATTTGGATACGACCACATTCAAAATAAAGTGTTTCTCAAAGGCCCTCTGAACACATCGCTGACATTTTACGGGAAGTTGGCTGTTATTTTAGGATTAAAACCAGGAGTACCTATACAGACTAGCGAACAAAATCATACCGAATATGGTGTGGGGTACGTAGATGCTGCATACGCACCCCACCAAGCGGACATAAATGGAGGGTTTTATACTATGTATATCTACACGGATATTATAGAATATCAATCAGTTCGGTGATCATCATGTGCCGTTATTACGATGTGTACATATAGACGGTGACCATAACAAAATTGTTAGTGTGCGTTACGACAGACCGCATTACGTATCAGTTAATAAATCCTCCATCACCGAGATAAGCATACAAGTAAAAGACGATCGAAACCAAGACGTACGGATTTAGTTACGGGAAGGTTAGTGCAAAACTACACTTTAGACCTGTGAAGCAGTGCTTTTTTGTGATAAAACAGCCAAAATGGTATATTTCAACACCCACAAACGTGGACACACAACGGTACGTAGCATATTACCAGAACCAGGCTGGTAATGGGCTCCCCGGATACGCAGGGGGCGGTGTTATGTACGGGGCTGGTTTAGGCGGTGTTTTTAGAGGACTCTTTCGAATGGCCATTCCCTTACTAAGACGCGGTTTTAAACATAGCCAAGCCACATCTTAAAACAGCTGCAAAAAACATTATAACAGATGTTGTCAATAACACATTATCACAGGCCTTTTAATAATGACAATACTCAAGACGGCTCAGGATTAATGGTAATCGCTCGCAAAAGATCAACTAAACCGACCGGGGGTGCAGGAGGAGTGGATCAAACTCAGAAGAAAACCAAATGACCTCCTAAGAAAACAGCAGTCGGTAAACAGCAAGCGCGTGGCGTCAGCAAAACGTTCTACATCAAAAAGATCAAAAAGTTCTCTTAAAACAAATATTTTAGATCATGGCGTTACTACACAATATGTCAGAAGAGTGCTTAAAAACTGAACTGGATCTATTTACCGTACCGTTGACTCAAACTGCTATTGAAAAAAACACTTATATAGAAGTGCCACCATTATCTATATCGGACTCGTCACCTCTAGAGGTTTTTAGCTGGGAATGGTGAAGATATCGGACCTAAACAACACATTGTTGTTTTTCGTCACCTCTGGAGTTTTTTATTGCTGTGAATGGTGATTATCTGGACCTAAACAATGGTGAAGATTATCGAATATTGTAGACGGAGCACCTGACCTAAACAACACATTGTTGTTTTTGCGTCTTAATTAAACTCACACATGCCGACGGATCGAATATTGTAGACGGAGCACCTGTAGGACTTATTAACTATCCAGGTGCTACAATATTTTCACAAGTGGACGTGTCACTCGGGGATCGTCTAATATCACAGAGCTCTAGCACATACCCCTATCGCTGTATATTAGAATGTCTTACAACCAACGGTTTACGGTAACACTTGACACACTTGAAACTGTTTTCTCGGCTGGACTCTTTTACAAAGACACGGTCACATGACTTTTGTAATATGGACATAGCGGACCCCCTGCGGAAATGTTGCGGAAACTTACACGGTCTGGCGAAAAGAGCTTCTTTTACCAACACCAGTAACGTGGTTGAACTGATTGCACCTGTTCACAGTGATATTTTCTTTCAAGAAAAACTAATGATTAATGGGGTGGATGTTAAAATCCGTATGACCAGAGCTAAGGACGAATTTTGTTTGATGAAGACCGGTGGCATACCCTATAAACTTAACATCCTCTCGGCTTCACTATTTGTGAAAAAAAGTTTCTGTCTCACCAGCTGTGAGACTGGGTCACGCGCATGCGCTACTCTCAACCACGGCCAAGTACCCTATTGATCGAGTGTGTCTGAAAAACTTTTCAATACCTGCAGGTTCACGCGTTTGCAACCAGGAAAACTTATTCCTAGGAACGCTAACCAAAATCTGTGGATTCTTGCAATGGTTGATAATGATGCATTTGTAGGATCATACACCAAAAATCCATTTGCATTTAAACACTACGATCTCGAATTTTTGGCCATTTATGTGGATGGACAGCAATACCCCACTAAACCTTTTCAACCTGAATATGAAAGTGGTTCTGCGGTGCGGGAAAGTGGTTCTGCTGTGCGGGAGTTTTACCAACTCGCCCAGGCTTCTGGAAAACACCTTAAAAATGAACCACTATCTATCGATAGGAACAGAGTATCTGGACGGGTATACACTTTATGCGTTCAATTTAACACCGGATGAGGAGTGTGGACAACATATATCCCTCGTCAAGTCTGGAAATATTAGATTCGAAGCACGTTTTAGACAACCGTTGCCCCGGACAATAAATTTAATTGTTTATGCCATCTTCGATAGCATCGTCGAAGTTTCAAATTCGTAGACAAGTTCTGGCTGATTACTATTAACAAAAAAAAAATGAACACTGTCAAGCTTTCTACATGGTCATGGATAAGATCTCATGCAATATTCATTTTCTCGGAGTACTACCGTGTGACTATCTACCAAAAACCCCTGTGAGAAAACTACCATCGATGGTTATAATTAACACGCATCATTTCGGGACTCCCTGGAGAACATTGGTTAGCCATCTACATAAATGAAAGATGGTGTGGGGTGTTTTTTTGACAGTTTTGGTAATGATCCACAACACCGTCGTTTTCCATCTGTAATCGACAAATTTTTAAACCTCAATTCCAGGGTTGTGCTCTATTCAGCAGTGCAAGTCCAAGATTTTTCATCAGACACCTGCGGGCAGCATTGTGTTTTCTTTCTCTATCACATGGTAAAGGGTGGTGATTATGATTCTGTGTTGAAGCTGTATAGCAATTGACTTTGTTAAAAATGACAAAAAAAGTGACGTTTTTTGTGAAAAAACTAAAACAAACTCGATGTAATAATGAAAATATCTTCAAGTGTGTTCAATGTGTGCAAACGGGTGAAATGTTTATGTCACATACTTAATGTTTTTCAATAAAAAAGACTTGAAAGCTAAATACTTCTTCGGCGTCAAGACTCTTTATTATACACAAACATTACATGAATCATAAAATACATGAATCATAAAATGAAAAAAAAAAGAAAAACACAGTTTAAAAATTAAAAATGAGCCATCGACTCGGGTCAAAAAGAACCGGTGATTTGAATACTGGATTTACTGGTTTACGGCGGTATTGTTAATATTTGTGACTTTCTGTTTTTTCCTCTTTTTAGACGCTGATGTTAAAACGGTAAAACCGGTGTTGATTTGTTTTTGAAAGAGTTTATTGCATCTCTAACATATTGATTTGGTACCACTGAATGAGGAATGTTTAAATTAGCAAAAGCCTCTAGAAAATCACTCCATCCCCACAGGTCTTCGTTCATCTATAATCTTCTGTGGAGCTGTAACACTTTTAACTAAATAAAACATATGCGACCCCGGGATTGTTTTCCCTCTAAACACAAACTCGCCTGATTCAGTCCAAGATGTAACATCTTTAGTTTTCCGTAATTTTATCTAAAATGTAACGTACATTTTTAACACTCCTCTTGGGTACGTTCTTTAAAATATCATCCGCAATATTATCAATACGTCCTGATTCCCCAATACTGTCCTGGCTGATTCTTGAATTCCCCACACTGTCTGAGTCTGTCAAAAGACTGAGTCTGTGGCAGACTTAAAGTTAACATGTTGGTCTCCTTATCTCCTTGCTCTGTTTCGCCCCCCAGACACAATTGGAAACTGTCTCTTATTTCTTCCTCGCTCGTCCAAATCATTCGCCACACAGCACGTGACACACCCACACACACACACTATCCAGCCGGTGTTCTGATCCTTCATCCTTTCTCCATCTTCCCCTTTAAATAGCCCGGCTCTCCCTTCATTCGGGTCCGGGCTCGTAAGACTTAAATTAGTGTCGCGGACCCGTTCCACATTATGCTCGCATATACGTATATGCATGATCTAACCTGTTCTCTGTTCCAGTTACCGTTCCTTATTTTCCAGATTCCGGACTTTCAAGTCCGCTCTGCTCACGATTCCCGCGGATTCCAGTCCGTTACCAGAACTTCCGGTCCTCCGGACCACGGCGCGCAAGGCTCCCTAGCCTGTCTGGCCGCTCCGTATGAGCGGCGTCTTTGCTTTGTTTTTGGTTTGACTAAATAAAGCCTGTTTTTTTGGAATTCCCGGTTCCCCGTGTGTCTGTGCAGCGCACCACCCACCGTTACAGAAGCCCGGACCGAAACAGCGCAACCCGGAAGTCGCGCTTCCGGCCGCGGTACGGAAGCCGCGCCGCGACTGCCGAACCCGAAAGTCGCGGCTTCCGCCGCGGTACGGTTAGCGGGTAAGCCGACCCGGAATAGCTGCTCCGCGCGACCCAGGTATTTTTTTTTTTCCCTTTTCCAGTTTTTTTTCCTTTCTTTGTTTTTCATCACAGACACACGGGACCCACCATGTTTGCACCCCGTGATTCGGGACACGCCCCCCTCGAAACCCGCGAGTGCCGCCGTCGCCCCTCCCTCGCGCTATGCCGGCTCGGAGGAAGACTGCCACGCCTTCCTGGTTCGCTGTATGGCAACATTCAGCCAATACCCTGACCATTTTTCCAACTGAGCGTGCCAAGTCGCCCACATCGTTCTGCAGCTAACAGGTCCCGCTCTGGTTGGGCGGCTGAATCTGGACCAGGGAGGACCCCTCACGCAGTCGGGGGCTGTTTATGGACGGGATTTGGGAGGTTTTCGGGGGGCTCTCCCAAGAATTTTTTTGGGGGGGGGGCGACCCACCGCGTTCAGTGCAGCTGCTACCCAGATGGCCGAACCGCGGCCCGAGCAAGTGCCGCGAACCCGCGGCCCACCCCATTACATAGCCCCGCGCAAACTGGCCTACGACCCGCAAAGCCACACCCCGTGCAGAGGGCCTCCGCCCAGAAGGGGAGGAGGGTGCCGTAGGGTCTCTGAGCCCGAGGAGGTGCCGTGGGGGTCTCCGAGCCCGAGGAGGGTGCCGTGAAGGCATCCGAGCCTGAGGACACGCCCCGTAGCGCATCCGAGCCCGAGGACACCCCCCCGTAGGCCTCCGAGCCCGAGGACACTCCTATGGCCTCCGCGCCTGAGACCCTCCTGTTCCGCTCAGGTCCCCTGTTCAGCCTGTTCCGCCCAGGTCCCC